>JAAAKL020006055.1:0-18473 GCA_010016065.2 Carybdea cf. marsupialis auct. non (Linnaeus, 1758)
TAAAAAGCGTCACAGCTTTTACACTTAAATCTGTACACGATACTCGATCTGAGAGCCCTTGGGATTCGGTCCTTAAAAGGAAAACAATCTCTTAAGCGGAACATAGGACGAAAAACAACACGGATATCAATCTGAGGGTACGCAACATGTAATAATTTGTACAACTGGGTACAAGTTTAATAAAAGTAAAAGCTTGATGTAATAAATTTTAATAAATCTACAGACCTTTTTTTCTTAATTAAAAGATGTCTCTCAGTATTCGCATACTTACCTGGGTGTTCATATTTATTACTCGGATACGTTTTCCACCAGGAGTCTCTATAGCAAAATTGAAAATGTAGTAACGTTTTGAAGTTGAACTTGGGCTGGTTTTAAGAACTTCTTGTCTAAGTGTTTCGCAAGTTATTGTCCGTCATGCTTTGTTCCACCCTATTACCTATAAAGACTTATCTATAGCAGGTGAATGCCTGAAGTTGCCAACAAGAGGGAAGACTTGTAAAACGTTTACTGAAGTTTTGTAGTCTCTTTTGTCTCACAGGCCATTGTTTTTATTTACTTTTCTTCCGAAAATTTCGAATAAAAACTACTAAAGTCAGTTCACTGCATATGCATGTATTTACTGTTGTTGCCTATACTAATATATACTATATACTAAATGCTGTGTATAAATATGTGTAACAAATATGTATATGAGTGAATTTATATGTTATGGTATACATAACAGTATGTCAACCTTTTGCAATTATTGCAAAATTATTTTGCTTAAATGTAAGCTTACAGATGATGCGAACGAGAAAACTCTATTTACTGAAATACTCTGAGATCCCAATTAAACGAGGAGGGAGTGGAATGATTGATTTCCCTCGAAGACAGGGTAGTCACCAAACAGTTTTACAAGAACTAGAAGTCGAGCAACCCCTCCCCCGCATGAAGATAGACGTTCAGTACATTAAAAAAGTACTAAGTACGAATTGCCCACTGTAAAAGATTATAAAATTTATAATTAGGGCGGGGACTGCAATTAATTTGCCTTGTAGAAAATAGGAGAGGGAACGATTGTTATGGACCTCGGAGTAAATTGTACTATTTTGTATCTAACACTTAGATTCGAGTTCAGCAAGTAATTGCTGTGTCATGACCATGGCTTAATACGTTGAAGGGATTTTATATTACTTTTGCACCAATTTTATTAGAATTAAGATTTATTCGTTAAGATTGGCGCTTTTTTTATGTTTATGTACGAATGTGTATAAGCAATGAATGTGGATTTTACTTATCGTTTTATATACTTAAGGACCCCATAGTTGCCACGAACTTATTTTTGTATAGGTCGCTTTGAGACATTTATTAACTTATCGACTAAGGTATTACCCCAAAATGTACATACAACTTCTGCAACTCATAGAATAGGTCATCGCTTTAGTCTAGGGCTAGGAAAATAGTCCAATAGGAAGTATCAAACAAAAATAATTTGTTTCAAAAAATGGCGCAGTCCGTGACAACTCATTAGAATACGCACTGAAACAATAATTTTACATCCTAATACGGTGGAGCACAACAGAGTGCACAGTTTGCTTAAGCACCACATATATGGTGCAACAAGTTGTATCAACATGTTGAACACAACTCGTTCTGAGGACCCTGTCATGTTGTACAGCTCCGTTTCGCAACTGCAGTTTCATTTGGAACAACAACAATTTTTTTATATACATTAGAGAGAAGTGGGGCAACCGAAACTTAGGTGATTCTTCCATTCCCGTCTTAAAACGTCTATGAAATATTGTAACTTCTTCCTTAGCTTCCCTTCCTCCCTCTAGTATGACCCTCATAAATGCATCGTCCCTTGGCTAACATACCACAACATGCTGTGAGAAATAGAACCTGTCCTATTCTCGAATCAGTTGTATCAACATTTTGCGTACAACTAAAGTTATACAATTCGGTTCGTTTACACGATGCATCATGTTGGTCCCAGGTGTATTACTGCAAGACCGGAACTCGAACCTCTGCTGTGCATAATCCGTGGATTAATAGTAGGTCCAAAGAACTCGGGCACCTAGGCCAGCGGCGTAGAGCCTTATAAATATTAACCTCAGCCTCTGCCCCACTCATCAAAATCATCGGACGTAGAAATGAATGGTATCCCACATCCCTCCTGCCTCTTTCTTTATCTTGGCCGTCAAGTGCTTTACGATGAGTAATGTAATACTCGGTCGAATTTTTTTTCGAATGGTTTCATTTATGGAATAGATATATGTTATTAACAATTAATCAATCTGTTATAAACAAAAGGACTTATTTATTATTATGCTACAGCAAGAGTATCGATCTTACTGTTGCTTTTGTATATTGAAGTCCTTGATGTGATGGACTATTGGAAATTTTGCTGAAGATTAAGTACAGAATCTTTTATTGTATTCTTTGTAGCGTAGAGTAGTTTCAAACGTCCCATAGTCTTTCTATGATGTTTCCGATGTGCATATTACCCCGTAACAAATTTAAAATCAAAACTTATGTCCAGACACTGCTTTATTTACGGAGGTTACAGGATATTGATGATATTAAAATAACTGATTTGATCCGCGAGAGTTTCTGATTCTAAGACAACGTAAGAATTAAATGCAACCCTCAGCCTGAGCATTAGAAGAATTTGTCTGGAACGCCTCAGGGACGAAAAATAAAGTAAAAAAGTGTTATGGTAAATGCCGTTTTAATGTTACAAATTTTAAACGTATTTGATATGATAAGCAAAAGAGGAGCGAGCATCTTAAGGACATTTTCTAGTTTTTGTATTAATAAATCGCTGTACGTACTCTTTTACTTCCATTGTACGATTGGCATCAACCTATGTGAGAGATAAGTTGAATCGATTGAATGAGCCTTGTTTTTGATTCTGTCTTTTGTCATCAAGCCATTATTCAGACATGTGATGCAATTGCAATGATTTGCGATTCTGTGGAAAAGGTACATTAGTCTCCGTACTTTGTTCAATGGCGATGGAAGTTGAGGAGACCCCTGTGAATAAAGCAAGCTGAAAGTTGAGCTGGAGGTCGTTGTAGCGGAGTAGATGAAGGATAGAAGTTTTTAGGGCTATCTATGCATTGGCTATTAAAAAGGGAATTGCCCCCTTTCGAGGAAGGTACTTTTCTTCCCACGCCGATATGATAATGCATGAAGCCATTGAGCAACAATCAAAACTGATGGAAAAACCGAAGAGTGAACTTTTAAATTTACTATGCCTCATACACCTGGCAGTGGCTCCTTAATTATTTTTTTTAATGTTCCCCTTTCAAACTAAAACAAAAGTAAATACATCTCTGGCGGACAAGATCTCGTTATTGGCGCGTCAAACCTAAACCAAGTGAAAAATGTAGATAAGTAGAAGTATTGTAACTGACAACACTGAAAAAAAATTGGGAAAAGATGATCAGTTCCATGCTACACCCCTAAGATAAGAGATGGGCCACAGAGAAAACAAAATTCGAAATCTTGAAAAGCAACTAAACAAAGTAATCTACGTAACGAATGCTCCTTGGGGAATTTCTACACTAAACACACTTAATGAAGGAGAACGGCAAAGACCAGGAGAAGTTGTTTAGGGCGACCAGGAAAATTTAAGCTGGAAAGTAGGAATCATCCTTTCCGAACCATACTGACAACTCCTCCTGAGTAAATGACGTCGGTCATCATTCGAAACCAAAATAGAAACCATTCGTACGAAAATCAATCCATCAGGAAACAGAGCTATAATAACTTTGAAACAGGATGGAACACGGATCGGTCATGAGAAAGCACTTTATGCCTTCATTGCCCTTAGTCAAGAAGAAGTTCTCCACCTTACCAGAAATTTTGCAAAGAGAAAAACGTGTTTACTTGACCCTGCACCAACGTCACTTGTCATTACTTGCCTTTATTTACTCCTCCCAGTTATTACTCGCATGATCAATTGCTCAGTGGAATCTGGAAATTTCCCTGACATTTAGAGGAAAGGACGTGCAATATTACTGTTGAAAATGCGTGGTCTTCTATCAGACTTTTCGAACTTTGGACCTATTAGTAGCCTACAATTTATTTCCAAGTTAACGGAGCGTGCTGCTGTTAAACAAGCGCATGAACACATGGCAATGAATGATATATGTATCCAGTACTACAATCAACATTTCGCAAATTTCCTAGCATTGAAACTGCATTACAGAAAGTCCAAAACCATATCCCACAAACACAAACTCTCAACTTGTTACTTTCCCGGTGCTACTTAATCTAAGTGCTATAACGTACTGTTAAATCGTATGGAGACTAACTTTGGAAGTAAAGGTCTCGTACTGCAGTGGTTTGCTTCTTATTCTGTAAGTAGGTCCCAACGAGTCTCCTTCCACAAGACACTCATAAAGATGTTTAAAATAATACGCGGTATTCCCAAAGCCCAATTCCCATGCTTGGGGCTTTTTCTTCCTACAATTTATACAAGGAAGCTATTTAATGCAAGCAAGTTACGAACAATACTGATGATACGCAGTTATACTTGTCCAGTAAGCCAAATTCAACATATTCTGAGGCCGAAGCGCTCACTGTCATGGAGCAATGTATCAAGGATGTTCGATCCTGGATGGTGACCGATAAACTAGGTATTAATGATTCCAAGACTTGTTTTCTTATTGGCACTAGACAGCAACTGTTCAACTAGTCAATCTTGGTGCCATTCGTGATGGAGAAACCAGTCTCTCTGCTGTTTCTATAATAAAAGGCCATAGATAATGGCTACACCAGAATATGAGTTTAATAAACAAGGATAACAAAATCTGTAAGGCCATCTCGTTTTATTTATATAATATGAGACGGATAAGGAAATACTGGATACAAAGCACTAAACAAACATTAATACAAGCTCATATCACAGGCCGCATTGATTACTGAAATAGTTTGTTTAAAGGATTGCCTGCTGCACATACAAGTACACTTTAACGTATACAGCGCACACGTACATACATGCACGTATCGAACTACAAATGTAACTCATCTTGGTATAAAACTAGATATCTCAAGTGTAGAAAAATTATTATTGATATTACTATAGCTATAATTCTTATTGGTTCCATAAACGTATGTGACACGTGGCAGGGTGCTTGTTATAAGGCCCACTTTCATCCGGGGGGTTTTGGTCGGCGAGCGATTTTTTTGCGACCGACATTGTGTCCGAGCATGTGTACTAACATAGTTTGAGCAGTAGCTTCAAAGATCGCGATTGACAAAAAAGTAGGCGTCCATTGCTCTTTTTGCGCGCACTCCTGACTTTATCAGCGCTAGCCAATCAGTAGTAATAGAAATTACGCTTAGAATCAAAATAGCAGTTAATGCCACAATGAAAGCAACGTGCTATTACTGCCTTGGATCATAGTGATTACCCTCAAGAGACATTTGTAACTTCTCAATTCTTCCTTAAAGAGGAAGGACAATTATTTTGTAGGTGTCTGTGAGGCTTTAGCGGCAGGCATGGAACATGATACCAGAAACATGAATCAGCTTGCATCGAAGGAGGAATTGGTATGTGAGATAGACTTCAACAATGCAAAGTGTATAATATGCGGAGAAGAACTCTAAACTGTTGGAACATAGCCATGTGGTACGCTGTTGTCCCCCATTAACTTTTTTTCTCAAGGCACAGAAAAAAAAGCTTCTTCTGCGGCTTCACAACTTAGATGTTTACGGTATAATCGAATGCGTTGAATTCCTTAATAGCGTTTTGAATTAAATATGAATGTACAGTGTTCCAGAGACACGTAAATAAGAATTTGTCGAGAGTGAAGTACTGTTTTTTTCTGTGTTGCCTGACTTCAATATCAAATAGAAAAACATCTTAAGCAGGACAAAAGTCTCTGCTACACATACTTGCCCGTTGTAATGACGTTTTTCAATTAGTTTTGCTCCGTCAGCCCCCTAGGATGCCATATCGTCACTTTTTGGGTGAACGTCCTTCCCTTAACTTCGTGCTCCTTGTATTTCCACGCATCTTGTTTTTCGTATTCCTTAACTTGGTATTCTAAGAACATATTCTAATATTCAACAAGCTACAACTACGAAGACTTGTAATTTGGTCATATATAAACGTGAATCTAGAGTTAATGGCTTACCAAGCTTTTTTGTACTTTACTAATCTATGTGAAATAAAAAAGCAATTACCGGTACAATAGAGTTATTTGCTACCCATAACTTGTAAATGCTCAAATATTTTCGCTTGTTTTTCTGCTGTTATCAAATTCGCTTCGGTGGATGTCATTTCTGTAATTTTGTCAGTTGCAAAACATGCACCTTCGCAGAGAACGGAAACGCTTTGAAAACTTTTTTTGCAACAGTAGGACTAAATGACTTTCCCAAATTGTTTTTGTGTACCTGGATACAGCCATGATATCCGTAAACAAACAGTGTTTGAAGGTTAATCGTGTATAGATTAGGTAAAATGAAACGCCAAAGACATGAGAAAGAGAAAAATTTCCCTATCGTATGTTTATGGTTTTACTAGTTCAACAACAACTGAAACAGGTAGACTAGTTTGCGTGTTAAAAGCCATTCCATGTGATATACATATCACGTCCAGTGATAAAATTGAAAACAAATAAAGGAAAGGAGGCTAGATAAAACTGAATAAGCACCCTATTGGCTACTCTACTATTCTATGGCTTGGGAACAGTAATTTTGCGAAGAAAAGTAATGTAATGCAATCTACATCTGATTTACAGTGTACTACTACCCTCGATCCCAAAAATTCAACTACTCGTCCACTTCAATGCCCTTTGGAGATATATTTGACTCAAAATACCCGACAGAGAAAGTATGAAATAACTATGGTTATTAATTATGAAGCTTAGGTTTGACTACAGTGCATGGAGTGCCCTACTCAAAGAGATTGTAGTTTATACTAGAGTTGGAATACGATGGCGAGCATTGTGTAATGATCCAAACTCAAGTGGTATTTCTGTAGAGCCTGTTTAAAAGTAATCATTCAAATAGACACATCATTTCCTGTCCAGTATCACTTTCTTGGGTTGCAAAAGTAAGATAGGAAATTTAAAGGCAATGGAGAAAGGGCTGCCTGAAACAATGTGAACGAAATCAAGTCCTTACTTCGCTTTTAGTGTGCACTGTTGTCCTCTATAAAGAACTTTTCCCATGATAGTACTTTCATTTTGGACTGTGAAATAGTAAACAGGATACGGACTGTCCTCAATCAAGAAACGTTTATGTAAGAGCTTAACTAATGCAGTTCTTCCTAAGGTAAAATGTCCGCTATTAACAGATAGGTGATATGAAAGATAGCCACTATACCGAGGTTTCATCTGATGTCATGTCACATCCTCCATATTCGTCATGGGAAAGCATGACAACGTGCAAATGCAACGTACCACTGGCTTGCCACTCGTTGATTGGATCAGACCACACCATATCGTTATTTCTACCAGGATTGACATATTCATTTGCCTACTCTATAGCTACTAGCAATCTGATATGTGCAAGTAAGACTCGAGTGCTTAATTCGGTAAACTATGTGTATAAGATTACTCTGTAGATCACAATCAGATCTGTTAACATCAACGAAAACAGGTGGAAAATCCTTAGAAATGTAAAGTGTCATTTGATTTATGAAATGGAAAGGGGCTCTAGGGATGGAATTTGTAGAATTGGTGCTACTTCACATAAGAAATTTTTAAGAAATACAAATGTACTAATAATCTAGCAGCCTGTTAACGTTCATCATACTTAAGTCTAATAATTATATGAACGTAAGAAAGTACAAATGATTTGATGCGTAGCAGGACAGAGGATATTAAAGGAAATAAAATCATGTTATTGACTGGAAGTTGATGACAGGTGGTCAACAGTGTCGAGCTGATGATTGCTTCTGGGTGCCTCGTATTTCCTGTGCTTCTTAGAAGCTTGGTCTTGACGCCATTTTACATAACGAACCCTCAAAAAATACACGAATGGATTAAAAACAGCATTTAATGAAGCAAATACCTCCACGATACTAAGTCCAACAAATGTATGATCAGCAATAAGCAGCACACCATATGGGGAGTAACAAACCCAGCATAAAGTACAGATTGCGATCGAATTGTATAGAATCACTTTACTTTTCTCTCTATTCACAGCTGAAACTCCAGCACTGCAGTTCCTACGTTGCTTCATGACTTTGTAGATAATGATCACGTAGAAAATAGTGATCGCAGTACAGATTGTTACTACTGAATAACCATTCGATGCTTGACTGTAATTAACAAGCCTTAGTAGCAAAATGATCATGTACGTAATAGCTGGGCTTATACTCATCATCCAAGCAGCAGCAATAAGGCGGTATGTCACTTTTCTCGTGCATTTGATCCTATGGTGTATCGGCCATGTTACTGCCCAAAACCTTTCAACTGCTATTATTAGTACATGGGCCATGGAAGCTGATTGAGCAAACACGGCCAGAGAACCCAAAACAATCACTCCTGCTCGTATGTTTGAGTTCATTAAAGTTACATAACCTGGATAGATAACTAGGTGTATAAATGAGCTTGTAACATCTGATATTGCAAGGCTTATGATGTAGCAGTCGTAATTTGTAGGCTTCTTTCCATCTTTAAAGAAGATATACAGCTCAATCGTGTTGAGAATCATTGAAATTATGGCAATCGCTAGTAAGGGATAAATTATTGCCGAGTCTTCCATTTCTCCCAAATATACGCTATGCTAAATTGGACTTTATAAAACAAGCTGAATATCTAAATTATGTGTAAAGTAATAACCGGTCACCATTTAGAAGGAATCTGATAACATATGCTATTGTCATAATAAGCAGCCTCAGCCTGTTACCAATTAACGAGACTTTTCCATCTGATAAACAGTAATCTCTTCGCAACTAAGTAAGTGGTCACAGTTGCTATCACGGACGTCTTGATAGCGTATTCTACAACCAGTATTGCAGCATGTTAAATCACACAACGAGATATCTTCAAAATGTCACATGCATCAGGTACCCTCTTTCCTATCTGTCCAATCTCTGAGTCACAACATTAACAGAATGTTTTTCTTCTGTCTTGCATTCTTCATCTGTGATTTAATAAGGCATATGTGCAAACAATCAATCTTGAAATGTACTTTAGTCAATATAGAGTTTGCTTGGTCTTTGAATTTGTATTGAAGACGTACACACTTGAAATACAGAAATGGCTTAAAAACATAGAATTACTTGACATCATCCATTTTGGTATTCTCTCAGGGTAAATAATTGTATTATTGACCTTTTCTATTGCTTGTTTTTGCACAGCTTGAAAGTCATGCAATTATTAGATTCCCGTATATTCATTAAGTGTGCCCACTGTAAAAAATTACTCCATCAAGATTAGCTCTTTGAGTATAGGAACAGGTGTATATCAATCACTGAACGCATCTCATTAGAGTTGTCCATTACTAGGTTGCGAACTTAAAATCTATATTGTGGAGTACTAAAGAAATCTGATGTATTTTGGCTACGTAATCATCTAAAACCTGAACCATGCAACACATGGGTTGGTAAACTAATATTCCGTGTGACTGGATTGTGTCGTCATTCCTGGTGTACTGTAGCACCGTATAGAGGCTATAATGAGTGAAGTTGAGGAATCAATTCTCAAAGCTATTAAACACACAGTCGTGGACTTGGAGCCATTTTCCCGTAAACGATGCAAATGCAAGAATACTACATCAGTCGAAACTTAATCCCAGTTTGTTTGGGGGGGGGGGGAGGTGGGGGATGAGGGGAGTTGCATCATGTTACTACCTTATGCAATCTTTCTGCGATAGCAGGAAGGCTCAGATATCAAATTATTTGCGTTGACATCCTACTCCTACCCCCCGCCCCCCGAGTGCAAACCCCTATGAAAATATGGATCTTGGAACAGTGTTGTAGAACATAACGATTTGCTTGCCTGATAATCTCTTCGCGGGCCAGACAGTGCTCAGGGCAGCACGTTGTATATTGCTGATCTTGTGTATTATTTTGCTACGTAGTTACATATATTGAAAGAATTTAAATTATTTTGTATTTTACATACTTTTTAGCTTTAGAAGTCTCATTAAATATCACATTGTTGTTTACTCTTGCAGTGCGAACACCCATAGAAATGGGGCTTTTATAGGTAACAACATTTGTTCGGCCCTCGCCGCAACCTACACGGACCTCTAGACACACACTTTCAATGACAGAAGTCGGTGAAATAATGGGCGACATACGATTTCCAAACCTAATAATATTATATATCAAACAAAAGTAAATTTTATACTTTTATAAGTAATCGCATAAAGAAATAAGAAATGAAGAGGCAAAAAAATATCACGAATTAATTCTGCTTGCTTATATACTGCATGTTATTCACCTAGTCACCGCAATAGTAAATTTATTGTGTGGTAGCATCTCATTACAAATGGTAATGGCCACGGCGATGGAAAAGAAGAGGAATAGAAATTACGCTAGCGCCAATTGCATTCCAACGCGTATAAAGCAACATATCATTAAAAATTCTATCATTTGTGTTACAAAGCAAGATGTTGTGCAGCTTATCATCTGTACAGTGTTGGCTCTTGCATTATTCGTATTCATTTTTCAATGTGTTTTTCACCGCTCCTATTCCTTGCTCATTATAAAATAGGCCAGTATCCATTTTTGTATACACAATTTATTTCGTATTCTTATGGCGTGAAGTACTAGTTTTGGCAGGCAAATGGGTTCTCCGAACACGATCCTGAATTTATTTTTCCTTCGCAGCTTCACTTCATTTCTTTCGTTTGATTTGTTTGACCTGTTTATCTTCCCCAAGTAAGCACTGAAATGCATTAAACCATCCCCGCCTCAATTCAATAGACAATTACTAGTAGACACCTCTAGGAAATTTCTAGGTTTACCAAGGTGCCCTCTGAAGGACCGAAAGCGGCAACAGACTTCTTCTCGTTGCCTTTTTGAGTCTTCTGTCTTATAAATTCAAATGAATTAAATCACCATTAAAAAGAGATTCAGAAATGCGGTGAAGAAAACAAAGATCTATCCGGGCACTGACGTCAGTAGTGACAATATTCCAGCTTGTAATATTTAAAAAAACCCTGCAAAACATAACAGAATCATAAGGGAGCCAAGAAAACGTGATTATGCAAAACTCATAGAGAACAGCAACATCAAAGACCTTTACACAGTGGAGGTGAATAACAGATTTACATTGCTGGATGAAGAGAGAAACGGAAACGAGGACCAAGTGGCAGGTTTTCCAGTAAGCCCTTGTAGGAGTTGCAAAAATGTTAGTCCACTCAAGAAGATACAGAATAAACTTGGTTGGATTAATAAGAACATTTAAGATTTGATGGAAGAGAGGACGAATACAATGTCACGAATGGTGATGAAATGTACAAGGACTTGATGCAAAGGTCACGAAATGAGTGCCTTAATGCTATAGCTCAACAACAGATGTGTCGAGATAGAGAAGCAGAGACATACAGATTCCAAAGAAATGCACAGGAATATTAAGGTGGTATGTGAAAAGAGGGGTTGTACTTCAGCTGGTTGCATCAAGTCAAAGAAAGAAATGTCATTATACAGAAGAATGATATCATTGAGACATCATCTGAGCAAGCCCATCCTTTTTGTTCTGTCAAAGAAACCTTGAGGAGTTCTATGCGAGTTGGACACGACAATAAGCTTAAGGAGTCAAGCGGTGAAGATATTATTGAAAGTGTTGACAAAAGAGAGCAAGTGGTAAAAGCAAAATAGAAACATTAAAGTTGTAGTGTAACTTTATTGAGGACTGTGGTACCAGGAATTCAATATTCATGCTAAGAATGCTTTCAGAGAGGTCTATTAAAATGAAGCAGGACCTGTATATGTCCTTTATCAATTATACCTAGGCTTTTGACACCTTCAAGCATGACCAGATGTAGAACATCTTGATTGAAATAAACGTCGGTAGTAAGGACCTGAGAATCATAAGAAATCTGTACTGGCACCAAACAGCAGCAATTAAAGCAAGTAATGACATGGGTGAGTTTTTGAAATCAGAAAAGGAGTGCAGCGAGGATGTGTTATTTCCCTGAATCTTTTCAATTTATACAGTAAATGGATACCGAGGGAATTGGAGGAGCTATGATGAGTGGTCATAGGCGGCACAAAAAAGAATAATTCACGATATACAGATAGTTCTGTTCTTACTGCAACATCAGAATTTAGCCTTCAACAAACAACAAACAAAGCTGGTACTCAAAGTGCGAAGAAAGGACTGTATATCAATTGCAAATTGCAATTGCAATTTTCTCTTTGCTACGAAAAGGAAGTTGTTCTTATCTGCAACATCAAAATTCAAGGCAACAATTTGAAGCAAATGAATAGATCCGACTACCTTTGGAGGTGGATTACATCTAATGGAAATCAGGGGGGAGTATCTATTGAAAGAGATACTTTTCAAGAATAGGCAACCTTCTTGGTAGCCTATAGATCACCTTAATCACAAAACTCAGAATCTTGGAATGTTATGTGGTCTCTACTCTGAAAGATGGATGTAGCTGTTGGACATTTTCCAAGGATATAGAGAATCACTAGCAAGCAACAGAGATGTGATTCCTCAGACGTATGGTGAGGATCCCATGGACACGTCACACTGCAAACACAGTCCTTTGGGAGGGTGAGGGTACGCAGTCAATATTTGCTATCAAAAGCAGTTAGGAAAGAGCACCAAAATTTTTTAGGTCACTGCATGATGAAAGGCAGTTTGGAATGCCTATTTCTCAGGAAATATAGCAGGAAGATAGCAGGAAAGAGGGATCAAGGATGTCAAAGGACATAGTTTTTGCAGAACCTTAAAGCATGGATTGGAATTGAAAAGATGGAGCTTTTTAGACTGGCATGGGACAGAAATGCCTGGCATTTCATAGTCGCCAACGTCTCCAGATAGGGAACGCATAAAATGCTAGAGAGTTACAGATGTACTTTCCTTGAGGGATTTTTAACCATAGATGTACTATTCTAGAATCAAATTAGGGCTAGAGTTAGGGTTAGGTTCTAGGTTACTAGTATCTACTCTCACTAAGGGATTCTAGGAAAGTACATCTTGGCAAGAAAACTTCTATAATAGTATATATTCGCAATTCTAGGTTAGTATATGCCCTAAAATTCTAGCATTTCGAGAAGGTCTAACAGATCTGTGCATAGATGATGTCACACTTTCATCACGTGAACAAGGTGTAAAGCTTTAGTCAATACGAGGTTACCCTTCGCCTCGTTCTTGTGTCGTTACACAGCGCTAATTTTAGCAAGGAGATCATCAACAACACTGAAGGGGATGGTGTCACCATGTAACTGAGATCAGCAACTTCAAGGAGAACGACCTGAGCAGTCAACCACGAGATTCTACCTACTAGGAAGCTTACAACAATTTAGTTTACATACAGCCTTCAAGATGGATGGTAATAATAATTGATTGTCGTTAATATAAACTGTTTAGCGTCTATACTTCCGTTGCGGAATTTTATGCTGGAATTTCGTTTACGAAGACGATGCAAAATGGTATGACTAGCCTGTAATCAATGTTTCTTGTCTCTCAAGAAGATGGAGATCGTCAAAAGAATCAATTTTTCTAGTGAGAGCACATTTTGGTGGTTTTGGAAACAAAAACTGGTGGGGAATACACAAAGTCGGTCTGAGTCATTTTACAGGCAACAACTGACATGACCGATGCCTATGTTTACACCGAACGGTTTTGTAGCATGGCCTTATTGGTTCTTTTTTTCATACCCAGGTCTTTGCCGTACTCTAAGATTTTGAGATATATATGTATCTGTGTATCAATGGAGATTGTCGGATTAATTGGTAGACAATGGAATTGTTGTTTTAGTTATACGTATAATATACGTTAAGTAGGCCTACAGGTGCATGCATGTCAGATAATCAAGCCTTCACTCTACGTTGGCTGATACAGTTTATGGTTTTCGTTTCTCATAATTTCCTTGTATCAGAGAAAGAATGGGTATCACTTTAGCGCACATTTGCGGACCCCTCATTTAGTGCATTGGCCAAATAGTTGTATGATATAACTAAGATTTGAAAACCTAGAATAAAGCTCGTTGTACTTGTATAAGTATTTTAATTGGAAAAACGTAGAGGATTATTGATATTTGGCGCCTAGAAAAGGATAATTATTTTGAATGTAGTTAAACCTGGCTTGACAATAATAGAGATTAAATGCTTTATATAGTCACCAGGATGCAGTGCCCAACTGCAAATATTTAGAGCTGATTTACATGTGTATGTGGAAACCAGTCCCTTAAATTTATCAAATGTTTGCTCCTACCATAGACTTACTATGATAGTTTGGCCTGTGGCAAACCTGTAACTTGTAACAAAATTTTTGCTTGTAACTAACTACAAAATTGTTGCTTATTTTTATAGATTATCTTGTACTGTTATTTTCTACAAAACTTTGAGTAATCAAGCAGTAATAACGATGTTTCTTTTTTCTTTACAGATGTATTGTTCCAGCTGAAGGTACTATTATTCATTTTACTTAATCACTGTACTACCAAACTAGTGCTATTATCATATGCATACGGGTACTTACTTTATCAGGCCAAGCATATACATGGTAATGTAATAGGGGATATCTTGATGTTGATTCACACTACTATACCATGAATCATTTAATATATGATTATCATGATGTACAAAGGAAACTTACGAAATGTAATTGCTGTGTGAAAACAACAATGCTGGTATAATGATGGTCACAATATCAAAACTAAACTGTGTTCTTTGTGTAATATTAATGCTGATCTTAGGATTTATATTGGAATATATATGTTTTCAGTGTATTTATACATATTTGTATGTCAAGTGCTTGCATATAAAGATGTTACTGATAAACTATGGAGCAAAACAGTAATAAATAGGCTGGTAGTGGTGGTGCTTGAGACCAAGCTCTAAAATTATCAACTTAACTATTGCAGTGCTTAAGGTTGCATATTTGGAGTGAAAGCCCAAGGGTCTGTCCCCAGTAGTGTCTTGTGTATTTGTATTTATTGAGGGAGTGTGTATCATTGATATAGCCCAGTAGTAACATGGGGTAATAACATAATCTTATTGGTATTGAAGAAGAAGTAGCTTTCCACTGGATTTAAGTTGTTTTCCCAAAATAGGTTTTCTGATGACTGGAATTTGACGTTTGTCTCATTAGTCATAATGTTGTTGATATATATGCACAGATTCTTTTGAGATATGTTTTCAGTTATCATCAATTCCCTTATACAAACTGGCAAAATCTAAGAAGTGTGGTTATTTATGTTGCACAGGTAGATACCTTTTCCCAGGTTTGGTGCTTTTCATTGCACTGACCTCTTGCTGACCTTTACCATATTGATTCCAAGAATGTGCCATGATAAATGGTGGACCTCAACAGATACATTGTAAGGAGAAAACACTTTTGGTTTTGAAATGGCAACCATCAATTTAAGTGATAAGGATGTTGCTTTATAAATATTTATAAGAGTATTTTCCAACAATATATGCATATGATTGCCTTACTTGTCTCTCAGAACAGTGATATAGTTAAAGAGTTATCTGTATGGTGCTGCAGCAGTGGCATAACCACTAAAGTATTTACAAATGCATAATTTCTATTTCAACGTTACTGTTTCTGATTTCAAAGCAGAACTTTATATTTAGGTCACCTTTAATGGTAAGGAAAGTGAGGCAAATGCTGTGGTTTTCTTTAAAAGTTAAAACTTTCAATGATATTAAGGGAATTCATTATTGCTTTTTACATCTGACAACACAGTCAGATTTGTACAAAACCTCATGCCCATGTCAAGTGATATTATTAACATTTTTAACAGGGGGCATTACATAGCAATATGTTGTATAGTGAGTAATGAATAAGGCTAGCTGTTCATCATTTCCCCGATGTTACTGATCCACTTCTCCTGCAATTGTGGATGAAATTGCTCATTCATGATTGTATGCCTTATTTTAAAGTTCTCAACAAAGCAGTTAGAGAGAGCTTCAAAAAAATGTGAAAAGGAGCAGAATGTACAACAGGGGAAAATAAAGAAGGTACACATTACTTTTTGAGTTTACCTGTTTATAATGATATTGACCAGCTGGTAGTTTTGATAGAATATTTAGACCATGTATTGTTTGTCATAAGATCACAACAAATTGTTTTTTGGTCAGGCTTGTATTTTTTGTTCCCTTGATGATTTTTAGAAACCATACATGGTTGGAAACGCTCTTCTGAGTTGGCTGAGTTGGTTCCTCTTCCCCTCATCAGACCAAGTATCCAGAATCTCTGCGTGACTTCTCTGTTTTCATTCCCAGAACAAACAGAAAGTTCTATGCTAGTACTTTCTTCCCAAGGACTGCTGAGGTCTGGAACTCTCTGTCTTCAGAGTGCTTTCCTCTTCCTTATGAGCTTGACACTTTT
Organism: Carybdea cf. marsupialis auct. non (Linnaeus, 1758); assembly: GCA_010016065.2. Taxonomy (NCBI): domain Eukaryota; kingdom Metazoa; phylum Cnidaria; class Cubozoa; order Carybdeida; family Carybdeidae; genus Carybdea; species Carybdea cf. marsupialis auct. non (Linnaeus, 1758). Next base: position 16,467 of record JAAAKL020006055.1, read on the forward strand.
AAATCTAAAGTCAATCACCATCTTTTTGGGAATCCTTTTTTTGTTTTCAATTAGATCTATTTTTCTCTTTACTTTTTCTTTCTGCTTCCTTCAAAGTAATTCAGTACCTTGAAGTGGCAAGCCTATCTTATATCGAGTGTAGATAGGGGGGATTTAAAACATGAACAATTTGTCTTGATTAATATATTGAGCTAAATTAGATTTGTTATCAATTTATTTCAGAGTTACATTTTGCTTTTTGTGGAGGGTTTCTTGTCTTCAATAATTCTGATAGATTCTTAATAAGTACAAGATATAATAGATGTGACCTTTTAGATAAAAAATGGGGCATTCATTGTGGAAAATACTGATTTTTTTATATGTTCATGTGTTACCATTGTGCGTAATTTACTATTTGATGATTGCTTTTATGCTGTTACAAATTAACATAGAGCTAAAACGTTTGGGAAGTCTTTTACAGAACAGGAGGTATTTGAAGAGGTATAGGTTAATATTTTGGTAATATGCTGTCAGTTCTTATAGCTATTGGGACTTCTCTGGAAAAATAATGGAGTTTAGTGGTTTAAGGTGTCAGCAGAGACCTGGTGATTGATATGTTAACTTTGAAGTCAATTGAAAAATAAACATCCAACAGATGCTAGCATGTAAAATGGACATTGGATTGAATACAATGCTGCTGCTGATGATGATGATGGAGGCCTACCAAGTATCTGTTATAAATGTGTTTCTGTATGGTAGTGAGACTTTGGCAGTGAGAGATATTGACTAAGCAAGTTGTGAGTTAGTGATATGACAATGATCATATGGATGTACAATGTCAGATGGAAATTTTTCGATGCATCTACCATCAGGAGCCACACTGAGTGAAGTAGACGTAAATTGTTTATCATGTGGAGAGATGTGGCAATGACAGATCAATAAATACATCATGTAGCCAAACACGTGATGGTCAACAATGGAATGTAAGCTGTTGAAATAGATATTAAACTCATGATGAAATTTACTGAACAAAATGTAAAAGTCAGAATTTCATACTTGCAAGTAATTGGATATAATATCGACGATCACAAGAACTACTCCAACATCATCACAACTCAAATCAACCCTGACAAGTATCACATTACAGCACTCCTTTTCACAAAAACTACTACTATTTTCATTGTTGGAATAGTTTGTTGAATAGTGTACATGCATTCCAGTTGGTTTTTATCAGTTTGATCTCAATATCGTACAGTTTCCTAAATGGTCATTCATTGCATAGGTCATTGCATAAGTGTTTAGTAGTAAGATATCTACATTCCATACAGAATACTCTCCCTATTCCCATTCTCACATGAGAGAATATATTTTATGCACAAAATAATAAGTATTATAAGAATATCTGGTGTACATTTGGATTTGAGATGTAGATTTGAGATACTATAGGAAAAGGTATCAGCATTGTCATCATTCAGAATACTTTATCATATCATAACTACATGATAGAAGATTGAAACCTCGCTTATCAATTTATTGTTCTATCCTGGAGTCCTAATGTAATTCTGTCCTGTTGTAGCAAGGGCACTCTTTGTATTCTATGGTAGCATTTGTTCTTTAAAGCTCTAATCTTCGTCTCCTCTACCCCTCACAGAGACCATATTTCTCTTAAGTATGTGGCCATTGCCAAGATGTCTGTTCTCAGAACTTTAAGATCTGTTTGCATCTTTAGAGCCTTCTCCATTTTCAGACCTATGACCAATCAACTGCTGATTCTCTTTAGTTTCCCTCATCAATGTCAATAGTATTTCCTTGTTTCCAGATCTCAAGTAATCAACCTTTTCCAATCTAATGCCATCATTGTTTATTCCTTCCTGATGATTTCCCACAATTTTGTTTCTTGGTGTAAGGCAGCGTGGATGGTAGGCCGTAAATTCGTAGGAGTGCAAGCAGTGCTAAGGTTAGGTTTACCACAGCAAAAAGAAAGAGATTTTAGAACTCTGAGAAACTCAATTTGTACTTGTACATAGC
>JAAAKL020006056.1:0-18471 GCA_010016065.2 Carybdea cf. marsupialis auct. non (Linnaeus, 1758)
TTTGAAGAGTAAACTGGATAAATAACACGACAAGAGACTATCGATATACTAAACGCAAACCTCAGAAAATGTTCCTAGAATTTGTTTGACCTCCCCGGTCTCGCTTTCATGCTCACTCGGGTGTTGCATCATCGAATTTGGGATGTGTGTATAAACGCAGGCCTTATTTTAGGAAATATCACTTAACTATCACTAAACATCTATTGGAGACTAAATTCAATTGTCAGGGTTATTAACTTGTACTCAGTTATTTACTTTTCTGTGATTCCTAGTAACCCTGACTCTTACATTGTTCTACGTACATATGCATGCGTCCGCTTCTTTGCCTCTTTTAATAGTGGTAAATAGTGAATTTGAATAATGGATCATTTATAGACATCTTATTGTTATAACTCGATTTGGGACACGACATAAAGTACTTTGACACTATTTATCTTTTAGTTACTTTTCTATCTTAATTCGATGATACACTCCAAAGTGTTAGAACTCTAGCTGGGAATTATGGTGTCGATGGACAATATAACGAATATTAACAAAACTTGGGGGGAATAAGAAGAAAGTAGCCTAGCCAAAGTTGTTAAAGCTACCAAACTCCGGCTATCCTTTGAGTTGATGTCTGTATCATTTGAAAGAATGTTCAATATGGCCACAGCTTAATGTCACTTACGGTTTTGCAAGTCGACTTTCTCCAGCTTTCTAAATGCATGTTTCCAATAGATATTCGATGCAAAACAATAAACGAAACCCGTTTCGTTGCGAAATACCACCATGTTTTATTTCCCATGGTTACGCAACATTTCGGTATTCACAGTTGCCATTTTCAAGTGACGTTAAAGATTTAAGCGCAGTTTTATAGACTAGTGTATGATTTAAAACGTGCAAGTCGAAATAAAAACTGGTGGCAAGTTGGAAATGAACACATTGTATCCTTCATTATCCAAACAGGCCGAACATGATTTACAGCCTTTCAAATACACCAAAAACTTTGATAATCCATTATAAAATTTGATCTCATTTCTATGCTTTATGACGGCCAACGTCACGTCCTAAACATGGCACAATTCACTGGTAGAAAAAGACCAGTATGTTGATTTCCTGGCGGTAGATTAATTTCACATTATTTTACGTTTTGCAATTTGCTTTGCTTACAAAATATATGAACATTGAGTTCACGATCGGACAAAATGTTTCAATTTTCGTTTACTTTTTATAATTTGTTTCAACAAAAGGAGTGATTAAAGCCAAGATTTACGTTCAAATGATCGAGGTGAGGATACACGAGGGTCACATAATCGAGCATAAACCGTATACAGTATCAATTATTATTAGCGCCACCGCTCTAATAAGATACTTGAATTAAGGGGCTAATCAGAGGGTAGTAAAAAATGTCTATTGAATTAAAAAAAAGGAAGAAATACTCTGTGCATTAACAAAATTTTTGCATGAAGATTATATCAGTTTTATACAAGAGAATGGAACTTGCTGAGTAGAGTCTGTCTCTCTTAAATTATGAAATACTTAAAAGACGTGGTGTTTCAAGGAAAGCAGTGTAACATTAGTAAACATATACTGCAGCTTTAATTAGAGGGCCTCCTAAATTGAAGTATATGTAACCCGTGCTAATCCGAAGTAACAGGGAAAGCAAATTTTACATCCTTTTGTACGCCATTTTTGAGAGATCGAGTCCTATTCATGTGGCCTATTTATCAAAGTCAAGTGGAGGGCGGAATGGGATTAAGAAGATAGTTCAAATTTAGAGGTGCCTTGCTGCATGACCGCTGACTGATGTTGGCAGCCACTACGATCAGAATCTGAAACTTTTAGTCGTAGACATAATATCTGATAATCATTAAAGGGAATTTTACAAAAACAGACAAAGAGCTACAGGATAGTTGCAACAGAAGAAAGACTTCCATCGATTTTATTACTTGGTATCTGTCCCTCCAAGGTAATGGGGCTCTGGTATCTTGTTCTCTAAAATAGACGATTTCGAAATCCCTCGAGGGGAACTCCCAAACGGACGATCTGTGCTCAACGACGGTTTTTTAACATATTGATCGTAATAAAGAAAAGCACCATCACCTCTAATTAAAAATTAACATTTTTCTGAGTTTTTATTGGTGATTTTCTCGTACATCTTTGATGGCTCAAGTGACTGTTAATCTGTAACTTAAATTATTTTCTTAAGTATGAAGCAGTTTCAGTTTCTTAACAAGGCGTTAGAACCCCGAGCTCCTCCTCAAAAGTAGGTGTTCTTACTCAAAATCCACATCCCCCTTCAACACTCCACTCCGGCAGTAAGATATGGTGCGAATTCTTCTTTCCAAGCACCAAGAAAGTCTATCTGGGGGGGGGGGGGATAGTGGATGCGAGTGGTAGAAATTGGGGTGCAAGCCAAGAGTTGGGTGTGATCTGGGTGAGTTATCATGTATTGTTTATCTCAATAATAAGAAACAAAATTTAACATTTTGAATTAAGGCTGACTTATGGGCAAAAAGATGAAACTATATCAAGAAGAAACTATTTGCTATTTATGGAAAGAGAAGTCGTTATGTCTCTGTGTTATCTGTGATCAGACGATAGGCTGATATGATAATGAGAGAAAATTACCTATGATTTTGAAACTTTTAAAGCTAATGTCAATCGCCACCTTCATGGAAATGTTTAATATTTTTGTCATCTATTTTTTTGTTCACATTTTATTTCTTCTTCAATCAAAGTAACTCAATACCTTGAAATAGCAACTCTGCCTTGTATGGAATAAAGGGTTTTAAAAAACAACAAAAACAACAAAAACAACAGAAAAACCCTGCCGGTATCTTGGGTGGGAATTCCTTGAACTCGTGTAAGTCTTGTAGTTTTTCTCCACAAGCATCTTCCTATATCGACGACCTGCAACAAGCTTCTTTAAAGATTAACGATGCTCTACTGTGGTCCCAGTTTATCTTCATACGTTGAGGGACAAGTTCTTTTGTAACGGTTGCCTTCCTAAACTATGCTGGAAGTTAGAATACTTTGGCGAAGAAAATCATATTTCATTCGAATCACATGTCCTGTATACCTAAACTTGAGAAGACACTGAAAAAGCTTTTATGTTTGCGACTTTTTTTGAAAGAATGAATTACTTCAAACGAGATTATCATTTTGATATTTAGGAAAATAAATTACAAGTTCGACAGGTTTTCTTTTGGTATAAAATTTAAAATAAACTCTTCGCTTAAATCTGAAGTTAAATAGAAGGATAACGTGCTTCCTAATTACTTATATTTTAACACTTTTACTGGGATTAATTTTGTATGTTCGGATTGCAGAGGACGATTTTCAAACAATTCTATGCACTAAACAACTATGGAAAGTGTTGATAAGTGAAAGTTTATGACAATGGAGTTTGAAGGTCATTTTCCTCACCATACGCTTTCGCACGCTACACAGTGTAGAGTGGCTTGATTTTGGTATCAACTATAAAATCAGTTGTAATATATTAAAGATATATAAGCGACTGATCAACTGTTACAAATCATAATGAACCAAACACTTGAAAGAGGCGGAGTAGCATTATTTGTCGTTTCGTACCTGCTACCAAGCTCTGGGCAAGATAGTTTGCATCACACAGTCATGCTTTTTCGCAGTGTTAACAACAGTAATCTGTTTCTCATGCGAACAATCTTACATGTCTTTATTTTACGTGCAAATTATTCAGAATATTTTAATAGAGGTTTACAAAACCAATCACTAGAGTTGAGCAATGTAGGTTTAAATAATCAACTGTAAGTTACAATCAAGTAATTCACAGCCGGGAATCCAAAAGGAGACTGAAGTTAGAGCGGCAACTTGGACCTATCAACTAGGCTTGATTACCCTCGGTGCAAATATGCTTCGTTCTCTCTGGTCACTTGAATAAATCATAATCTGCCACCGGTGGACATCAACTTCAAACTTGGTACAACTTTTCACGACCGACCTCGCTCTCCTAATTATGAAAGGATCCTACCTGAACACACTGGTTCTGTTATAAAATAGTAAAAGGATCTTTCAATCACGATAGGGTTTTGCACCACGTACTCACCTGTGACTGGCACAAGGAAGGTCCCCATGCAAACAGGACCTCTTCTTCTTCTTTATCATGCCATATCTGCACCCATAGGTTGGTAAATTATGGACTTCTATCGCAGTGAAATACACTGCAAAACCCGATTCTCGTCCAAAGGCAACAGCGCCTCGATATTTCGACGCAAGAGGCAAATACAAAAGTCATTGTGTGCCAGGAAGAAATAAAAATGCAATAAATAGATCCCTCAAGTTACGTAAAAGGATATTAATGCACACCTGACCATAGAAACTGAGTACATTATTACTACATGGCAATCTTAGAAATGCAGAAACTTCAAAACAGAAACAAAGATAAGAATTGAATGAGTCACATGATCTAATCGATCTTATAAATCAACTTCTTAAACCTATTTACAATTTCGTGTGATAATGAGAAAATACGACACCAATGCCGAGGGAAAGTAACGGGATTTTGATGTCTCCAGTTATGCCATCGGGTATCAGAGTACCGAGGAATTCTGGAAACGGACAGAAATCTACTGTAGTAACAATCTTTGATGCAGCCCACAAATCCCTATTATGTCTTTGTGGCTTGCATTGCGATATACTTGAAGGGTCTTCATCTAATTGTACGATTCCTAGCGATTCTCTGGTACAATTGTTATGCAACTCTTTCAGTATTACACATATTTTCAAAGTGCAGAATTGGTACGCCTGTATCTTGTCTATATTGCATGTACCAGTCGTCTAGGAAGCAGTTCATGGAAACGCCCTCTTAGAACTTTATCTGATCATGATCCATCGAAGAATGAAGCCCCCCCCACCCCTATAAACATGCCCGAGCCACCCTTCACTGTTTATCAATTCCTCAAGTCTTAACCCTCAAATACTCAGAGCATTTTGTGAATGAGCAATATCAATATTTAATTGCAAATAGGTTCCAAGCAGAGAACTGACACAAGATCAAACCTATTAATGAAATAAAATAGGATGGACTCTTAAGATATCGCTCCTAAGATTTAAATCCCATTGTTTTGTAGCGGGAAAATAAATGTGCTTGCGACACAGTTTGACCCTCGCCCTTTTATCCTACAAAGGTCGTGAGGCTAGCAGGTCCCCTTTCTATGATTTTTTTTTGCTTCTTCGTCATTGCTTTTAAAACGATACAGAAACATAAGTGTTTTCCCAAACTTTAATGAAGTTTCGGAAGAAAAACGGGTTTTTTCCCCTCTGTGTATCTAATGTCTCATTCTGAAGGACATGAAGGCTTGGATTCAGACATCAATTTCATAATTGGATTCGTTTATTGCCGCCGTGAGCCGCCTTGAATCTTCTGGTTAATGAATCGGATTCACATGCCAGAGGTTGTAGGTTCGAATACCGCCTATCCCCATATAAAGACTATCGGTTGGGGAAGGCAACGGGAGACCACCCCTGTAAATGTGTTCTCTCCCAAGGACATTGCTCACTTTGGCTAGGCAATAGGCTACGGTCGAAATCGAGTATTCCACAAAAAAGGTCTTGTAGTACGTAATCATAATATCGGACGGCATAAAGGTACATAAAACTGCAAAGAACGTACTGATTCAAATGAAGCCTATATCATTTCGATTGCAAAAATTGCTCCTCGCAAGATTCCTCTTTCGGTGGACTTCAAGGATAAACAAAGGCAATATGGTACTCTTGCACAGCCTCAACGTTCCATTGTGAACTTTTTTACTACATCATAGTTAATGCGTCAAGTAAAAGTCGCATACTTTGATGTTTTGCTGACGTCAGCATACATGGAATGACGTCATCAACAATTTTGTCAAGATGAATTGTGTCGAATGTTTTGGACAACAGCAACGCCATGTTCTATGACAGCACAACCTAGTTAGAAGTTAAGCAGGGAAGTTCTGCTAGCCACACACCTCGCCGTTTCCTCCTTTTCAACTACATCTCTGAATCACAAAGCCCAGCCTTTTCAGGAAGTATCTAGTCTTGTATTTGATAACAAGATACTCTGCAGTATATAAGGGATGAAGGGGATATTCTACAGTAACATTGTTATAACGTTTTTTGTATAGGCATTGAAAAGTTTCTGATCGAGAACAGATCAACTGCAGATCGAGGCGAGGGAATACCCAAGGTATGGCTATAATCATTGTCGAATACCTTTAAACCTATTACCTGAAGCCGAATATTGATAGTCGAGATTGTACTCAATTCTTCTTTGAAACAATATTAGAAATAGCAAGATATTTACCATGCATTTTGCACTAAAAATTTCTCTATTTGGCTTTACTAACGGATTTACGTGATTACACGATAGATGCGTTCCACTCCACTTCTATCTTTTTAAACTCGCGCAAACGATAAATCTGTGCAAAAAGAACGCCTTATAAGAATTCACTAACAGGACATTAAGTACAGGCTCTTCTCTTTAAGCCTGCCTTAGATTATTAAGTGTTATATTGTAGGCGTGTTTTCATTGCAGAAGTGTTGTTTGAGTGTGGAACTAACAACAGTAGAGCGGAATATTTTTTTAAACTCATAAATCATTTTGTTAACCCACTATAAGATATTTACAGGCTCGATAAACAAAGTTAAAATATGACTACCTCATTGTCTGACCCAACGAAAAACTCGTTGACCTCTCACAGGTATCATTAATAACAGATCACGGTCTCTTTGATTTGGCCTATAAAAGAACATTTAACCTTGGACACCAACTCTAGCAGCAAGGCGTTTCAGCTGAGTTTCGTATTTTTTACATATTTCATCCGGATCAAGTTTCAATGCCTCGTCCGATTCCACCCCGACAAAAAGCTTCCCATTATAGGTGCTCATGGAAAGCCCCATACCAATTCTGTCCCTCTGAGGGGGCCAAAATGTTATCGACTCCAGTTCATGACCTCCAATTTGCATCCTATTTTGTGGTCCAGGTATATTAGACAATACTGCCGTTGTCTTTTCACATGCAAACTTACACATTGGCTTTGTCAGAAAATGTGGTAATAAACAAGAAAACAGCTTCATACCCAAATTTACTGAAAACGGTTCTCCAGAGGCCTTCAGAGCGTTCATGCGTTTTCTTGTTTCATGAAGCTGAAGCAATGGATCTTTTATATTGATTGCAAGTCTAAACGGTATCATTGCAAAGTTATTTTTAAATCGAACAGCATGTTTGTTATTGTCTGGCCTCAAATCTACCGGTAAGGCAACGGGGAAAGAGTCTGGAGGTGTTTGTCCTCTTTCGATGAAGAAATCGCGCAAAGCTGCACTATAGCAACTCATCAGAACATCGTTCACGGTAACTTTTGTTGCATTTTTAATTCTTTTAATTAAACTCAAATCCATCGCTTTAGACCAAGTTAACTTCTTTTTTCCTTCCAACTCTCTTCCATGTATAATCGATTTGTCTGGTATGCTACAAAGCATGAATATCATGAACAGTGGACCAAAAAAAATTCCCTTCAAATATAACAAGAATCGATGACGAGCTGGAAATTTTCGTATTGGTATTTCTACAGGTTCGTTATCAGGCAGAACTCGTATCAGTAGCCTTGCTAGAGAAATGCCATCTGCCATACTGTGATGAGCCCGAAACAGTACTGATGTTGTTTTGCTTCCAACCTTATCTGTGTGAGGTATTAAAATGATTTCCCAAGGCGACTTCTTATTTTGAAAAGGTCTAGAACACAGCATTGATAATATGATTCTTTGTTGTCTCTTGGTGTAAGTGCATTCATTCCATAGCTGCACGTGGTCGTCCACGTTTAGTCTCTCTTCTTCAATCCAGAAGAAATTTAAATGGCCACTGTACGCGTATTTTCTGACTCGTGGATACAATAACTGCCCACTTTCATCTTTAGCATCTATCATTCTGTCATAAATGAGTTTGCGTGCAACCGATATGTCTACTTCTCCCTGCAGTACTAAGAGTGCATTGATGATCGTGCGATTCTCTGGCCGTTCCTGCATCCAAAGAGCGTCCGTGCTATCAAAAGGAAAGGCACCATGAAGAACAAACATGATGATTTGTTCTGCAAGTTTTGATACATAATATATTAAAATAACCGGCCACAAAGGTCCAACAACGTAAACAAAGATGCTAAACCACAATGCTAAACTCGTGACAATTTTAGCAATAGTAGGGAAGTACTTCCTCGCTTTCTGCCACATAAGACGAGATCTCGGAGGCGTGAGAAGACCCTTTCTACCAATAATTGTTCCATTGCTGAGAGTAAATTTAGAAGGCTTATGAACAGCTTCCATTTTATTGTTTTTACATGTGGACGATATTGGATTGTTTAAAGTCAGGTCATTAAAGCGTTCAACTGAACCCATCTTGTAAGTTCAATATGTTCAACGCAGCAATACAACAGCAGTCACTCTCCTAAGTGCTTGATTGTATTTCCATGATTCAAATATCAAAGTTTGCTACCCAGGTGTAAAAAATTTCTCCCGTGTTATATGTACGTTAACTCCATCAGCTTAATTCATTTCGAAACAATCTCCTTGGATCAAACTTTTGGCCACGTGGCACACGGCAATACTCCTCGATCTGTCGAGAAACGCAGTCTTTTAAAATATTTAATCAGATAAGTTCGGCAGTGACGATGTAAGATACATCAATATCCTCTCTGTGGCATTACCTATATGAACGAGACAGATAAAAAAAATGAGAAGTTTCCTTACGATCCTAGATTGTTATTGCCAGCAATACGACAATAATCTTCATTCAAAAAGAACAAAATGAATGCCCACGCAACTTCCAATAAATGTAGTAATAGAACAGGTCCACAAACAATAAATAGGCCTACGTCACCAGAAAATGAGATGGTGATTGTTTTCATCTATAAAGTGGAATGGCTCTGCTATTTGATTTTATCTAAGCACGATTCAACTTTTAAAGGCCACATAATCATTTACCTTACGTTTATCCTCTACGATTGCTTCACTAGAAGTTGCGCTATGAAACAGCGTGTTTTGAATATATTCGGATCGTTTTCGTAGTTACAAAATATCATTTATAATTTCTTCTTGCTTTAAAATCAATGGACTCGCCATCCTGACGAGCTTGAATGAATGACATTTTCTCCTGTTAGTATAAATTCCAAGAATCAGACCGTAGTATTATATCTGGAGATGACTAACATGGTAGCACAATCGAAGAGTTGACACGTTGTATATTATATGTACTTCTTAAATGAGTGCTGTTCTCAAGCTTGCGATCTCTATAAAGCAACTAGAAGAGATCTTTTCGGAAACCCGAGCGAAAGGATTTTAAACTTGAACACGATCTCTCATTAACGCAACGTGCTTGTATATGCTATATTATACAATGAGCTGGACCTGAGCAGTTATGAAACATGTTCACTGATCATTTCATGTACTCTACAATGGGAAAGGGAGGCCAAGGGTAAATGCCCTTCTTTTAGATTATCTAATCTAACTAATGCATAGTTTATTGTACCGATATTCCTCTTAAATTCTTGCGATTTGTTAGGGGATCTGGCAAAGTTTCTTCTGCTTCCCAGATTCCCGGTCACTGATACTGCAATGTAATAGTTACTTTACTAAGTTAAAACAGTACTCACTTAACTTATTTGTAATTCAAGTCATCATTTATCTTCTCGATATATCAATAGGAGGTTTGAACCACCCCCTGGAAAAACTTCATACAGTTTCACCCATTGCCTGATTCCTTTACTAGAAATCATCAGGAAATTCTGTTTTTTATTGCGAATCTCGTACGCTTTTTGTAAAAAATGCTTTACTCCTTACCTCAACTTTAAGAGCAAGCAGGCTATTCTTTGTCAGCAATTTGCTAGCTTTTAAAGGGACTAAGAAAATGCAATTGACCAATAATCCTAGAGAGAAAGAAACCCAACGTATAAAAGATTCAAGTGACAAGTATACCCGATTAAGGTTTATGAACATTCTTAAGAGGTAAAACAAATTACGAATTCAATGTGTTCTTGCTGATAACAATACTCTTTGTTCCTCTTTCAAAATGCACTTACTCTGAAAAGATTCTTAAACTCATGAGATATATGAAAGAGTAAGTACTCTGTCAGTAGTATAATGCAAATGAGGATAGAAAATATTTGAAAATTGATAAATATCCCCAAGTCGTGTAGAGTTCAGGAATATAAAAATCTATCACACCTATGGTTTGGTCATGATCAACACTTTACATTTACTTCCTAAACAACATGCTTCGAAAGGTGCCTTGCCAGGTACTGCACTAGTAAAAGTTGACTATAAAACATACACAGCTTTACTGACTGCCTCACGACAAAAAGTGTATGATACACCGGCAAAATGTAACATGGCACATACAGCTTCGACTATAGTTGTATTCTTCCTTCTGCTAATCCATCCTGTTGGGGGCGTGCAAGGAACTGAAAACTGACGACAAATCCTTCTGTTGAAATATTACCTCCATTGTCTAACCTGAAAAGCTTCACTTTTCTTCCAGTTTGCCATCCTAGTAAAAAATCCCCTTTAAATCCTTGACAACTTCAGTTTTATTCTTCATAAATTAAAATCGCAGTGAACCTTAATAAGTTGTTGATAAAAGTTGCGAAACTTCCCTCTAATGAAGCAAGCTTCATAGAGACGCAAACGTTACTATAAATAAACCCTCAAGCTAATGAAGCTCGAGAAGTTCCTGCTTTGGAAAAAGGCTCTCTCGACTGTTTTGGAAACAAACAGCCCTTACAAATTCCGCTTTTGTCACTCTGAATTATGTTCAAACCATTAACGATAATTTCTTTGTTCATCTCTTTAATTATTTCCTGGTTCACATGAGCTGCCCTATAATGTCACAATACTAAAGGAAAGCTTTTGTCCACAATCGAAGCTCACTCAACTTGGATTACCACCTGACCATCTAATCGAAGCAGGTTTCCCACTGGCTGAATTAATATTGTTTCAACCATCTTATTGCGCCTTTTAACTTTTTGGTAGCTGAATTGTTTTGATGCTCTTCATACATTTTCACGGTGCCTTCAGAAAAAAGCATTTTTTAAAATCATAAACAACATAAAGTACCTAACCTATACACAAAAATGAAGCTGAGAAAGTTTTACAGCGTTTTTGAAATACGTTTGTCTTAAATATGATATGCAAATTTATGCTAATTAAGCAAAATTTGCATTTTTATTTTTAACCACAAACTGAACCTGTAAATAACATAGGAGAGGCTCGATCTTTTCAGCAAATATTATATATTTATTGAGTATTGTGTTGCTGGTAGGAGATGTTGAACTAAGATGGCTGCCAACTAGAATCCATTCTCCAAGACCATAAAATTCTCCCTTTTTTGAACCTAATGTGGTTACTTCACCTCAAGTTGTATTAGCCTTCAAGAGCATTCCCATTTTCAACTTAACATGAAGAATACTGTCTAGTCTACTACTATGACTTCAAAATTAATATTTCGGCACTACAGTAACTCTGAGCCTATAAACTCATAAATTTCGCCGGCTGGGGCAGAGTTCAGGATTATATAAATCTATCTTACGCACGGTTTTTTCACAATCAACAATAAACTTCAATGTATCTTACTTCATCATGATGAACTCCAACCGACCTCCTTACATGAGTGGCTAGTATAACGCGTGGGGCTGACGTAATAGCCTCGTAGTCGGGACATAGCCTCGTAATGTTTGGCCCATGATTAATCAGAATTCTAACAGAAATTATAGAAAGTCAGATCATTAAAAGTAAAATTTACTTGTCTCACATCAGTGAAATTCACGAGTCATGCTGTAAAATCAATGGAGCACTACTTAACACAACAATAACTTCCAAAAATAACGATGTTTGACACAGGGATACTGAAATGGTGAGCTTTCAATGCCCTTGATTTTTATGAAATCATGACGTCACACTTAATTGCTTTATTGGTAAATTTATGTTACCAGAGTTAATAACAAATATGTTGTAGATAGGAGAGATAAGGTTACGGTCCTTTAAGTATTCTCTTACCATTTGACTGAGTGTTTCAGAAAACAGCGATTTTTTATTCAAGTAATGCAGCCTCCAACTAGGATATATGACTTCCGTGGATACGCAATTCTTAATACACGGATCAGGACACGAATTTGAGTTATACTCAGTTTTCTTTGAGACCTTACAGAATCTTGTAACCAAATGCAACGTTACAGAAAATTAGCTGACGAAAACCGAGCCGAGCGGTAAAAGCATATCGTTGTCTTCAGACAAAATGATACAAATAATGTGATATATTACGACTGGAAATTTATAAGTTTGGCCTGGTTTGCGCTACAGCTTTCAATTTTTAATTTATTTGAACTGATGATAAACCACCTATCTTCATAATTGTCCAAAGTAACAAAGATGGAGTTCGTCTATTTAAATTTATAATACTCTATCAGATATTGATGTTGTGTTCCCCTACATAACATCAACAGAATTATCACAAAGGAAGATCAGCTAGGAATAGGTTCATAGAGTATGTGTCACCACACTACAGAGGCTCTTTAATTAGCAGAAGCTACGAACCCCTCCAAAAAGTATACCTCAGCTTCAATGCTCCTCAAATCCCTTACAATACAATTTTATGAACGTGCCACATTTCTGGCTTACTAAGCTGCAGTTATCCAGTTAGAGAAGATTCAAGTATCTTGAAAGAAGAATGGAGATAATGGTCTCATGTCGATCTGTAGCGCTGTTTTAAACATGTATTAAAATTACTTATCTTTATAAGTGTGACAACAAGCACTGCTATATCCTTGCGTACATTTAAAATAATAAAGAAATTACATCGATAATCGTACGTAAAAAATACCGACGGCTATACACTTTCACCTGAGTTCCAACCAAACGTATTGACAATTCCGTAACAAATAGTTTCTGCAGCCCATGATGTCTAATCAGTCACCTTGTGATTTATCGACCTTGCGATACACTTAATTTCCTACGAGTTCAAATGGCTTGAATAGCCCCTTGAAGTTTCTAAAGCCTTGTTCAGATAAAATGGACTAGAGGCATAACAAACAATATCGCGAAGGAACGGTCAGAGCATCGAAGTCGAAGGACCACATTTCGCCAGATCTTCCCTCATAAGTAGAAGGATTCTACATAATAAACCATTGAGCTTACCTGTTTGAAAAAGGTTCTTAGCATCTCAGCATTGAAAGTTTCTGAAAATTAGACAATTAACAGTTTCGCATTTAAAGAAAATAAGTGTACTCCTATTATTATCCTGTTATTCAAATATATATACATATATATTTATATACACATAATGTCATTTTCTTCCCCTCTATTTTAAGGTGAACATAAAATTAATGTTTACTAACCGCACAAACGTAAACTGCTATGGAGTCTGTATTTCATCTGCGCATAGTAAAGTAGCGGTTCATGTGTGAAATCTTTTTATCAAGTCTCTCTTGATCACTACAATATCTCTTACCTTTAGTCCAGTAGCCATAAAAATGTCTTTACACGCGGTCAGCGCATTGTAATATAATCCAATATAAATGCATTTTGTTTACACATTGACTACCTTGAAAAGCTGATAAAAGCAATTTTTCATCGTTTAACAATGTATTCACAACACATCCGTTACTCAATAAAGCGACGTTTAAATTCGACCAACAACCAGCAGGATACAAAAACAGTGTGCAATAGCATTACTCCATGCCAATCTTCTTCACAAAATGAGGTTACTTCTTGTCCGCATTGTATTGAATGGGGTATGAGATTTGTGCTTAGGATAGATTGAAACTCATGGAGTTGTTTCTATCGTGTTCTGTAGGGATGGTGTACTAAGATATGCATAAGCAAAAATAAACTAAGTACTATGATTATTTTTACCTCTCTTTATACTCTTGCCAGGCAGCTCAAGCATCATACCTAATTTCAGTTGCACGAATACCTGTTTATAAAGCATAATGATCACTAGGAGCTTCGACTTTGTTGTGTGTTATCGCTGTCAACGTAACGCCATCAGAAACAACATACTGACTGCGCAGAACAGCTAAATTATCCGTTTAAGATCCCTTGGAAATTGTACAGCAGTTGCCTGGAACACCACAACAAATTACATTTCCACCCGCGTTCACGGTTATTGAATTGACATTCTTTTTGAATTGGACAAACCTCATGCGCTTTAAATTCAAAAGCAAGGAAATCAAAACAGCAAACAGTCGCGCGGAGCAACAAACAGTCATGCAGTCTATGTAACCCAAACCGTCTCTACTCCAATTCGTAATGTCATCAGCCTACTCTGTCTGCATCAGCGCAAATACGATTTACACCTGACAGATTACACCTGGCTGATGAACCTAGCAGCCATGATGCTACCTTTACATTGGATCAGTTGTAACTTTTCGTTTAAAGGTGGAGCTTTTCCCGACCACACAAATAGAATGTTGTTAAATAGGCAATATCTTTGCAATCAAGACACGTAAAGGCACAAAAATAGATAGTAAGCAATTATTTGATGCAATATTCTAAAAAAGACAAGGAGTTAATCGTTTCACAGAAACGTATGGCATTTGCGTTCCAACAATAGTGTTTCCATCAAGCTGTAGTATGGCCCCTAAAATCGGGGCTAAATTTGAGACAGTTGTTTTACCCTCAAACAACGCGGAATCCCTCTTTTCACTTTTAAACCAAAAATTAAACAATGACGATATCTCATTTTAGCAAGGCGTCTTCAACGCACACCTATTTTCTTCAATAATGAACCCATCATTATACTACTTTACAGTATATTATGCAACGTTTATTTACGTGCAGCAGTCTAGATATAAATTTCTACCTTTCTTTCTCACTTATTGCAGTTGAACTTTGAAATTGTTCCGAATCGCACGTTCGTGTTACCACTGCACATAATATGGTGTACAGTCTAAATATATTATGCAGTTTTAAAGTATAACGGCGGATATCACAAACGTACGTTTTTTACGTCCTCTGGTTTAATGAAGCAGAGCCGAGTTTTGGGTTACTCTCGAAGGTGGTTGCTTAAACCGTAAGATATAACAAGATTGCCCACTGCTACCAGAAGACTCTACATTTTCTATAATTGTAATAATGGTAAGATAAAAAGGGAACTTAAAGTAAGTAACTCCTTGACATTATGTAAGCAATAGACCTGAGCAATAGTTAAAATAATTTGACTTTTTCAACAAATTAAATGCAGTCTCAAAAAGAAATTTGGGCTTTTTCTGCGAGAGATACAGGAGTTTTCACACCTATTTTGTGGGCAAAAAATCTGGGAATATTTTTAAAGAAAAATAAATCGTCTACATAGCGTTAAGAATAATAACACTGCAGTAAGGATCACGGCGAAGCTGCGAGAGCAGCATCAACATACCAACGGCAAACATGTCTGTTGCGTCGCCAAGTGCATTGCGGGTAATCTCGTTTGAAGATAAGCTACGACAGCCCACAGCTGATCATCTCATTAATCTTTCATTACCATTCTTGTCACGGGAACCTAATCACGGATAGATTGGTGTTGTATTTTTGTACTCTAGCAACCTCGAGTTATGACGAAGTGTTCTGTCACGTTCATACTCTTCACTTTGGGAAGCAAATGAGGGCAGTAATGGTAAGAAGCTAATATTTCATAAGGAGAGCAGGAAACAGTGTGATGGTATCACATGGACGTTTTGCTACGCCTAACAACTACATAAAATGATAAAAAGAAAGCTAAAGTCATTTGATGCAAATATTCTGGAAGAACTGGTTATCCATGAAGCAGCAAAAGCAGTTGTTACTTCCAAATTAAGTCATCAGTCAAAAATAAAGGTGATTAATTATCCCTGTGATCATTAGAAGATTCGGAAAGATATCTATCCTTGTGATATCGATCCCTTTGTGTCACCTACTGTGACCGCATCCACTTCTTATCATTTTACCATAACAAATACAAAAATCCAGCAAAGAGGCCGCAATAGCAACATAATTGCATAATTGCATAATTTCTTGCTACTGATGCCGACATCGTTGGTTTTCGTAGTTTCTGGCCACAAAAGATGCAAGTGGCCTCTTTATAAAACTCAGCTACGCCAATTGGGGCGTGCACTCCTCTCCATAAGAACCAGTAACTGTCGAGCGAGTTAGCTTGTCTTTACGCTTTGCCCTTTCAAAGACTAAAATATTCTTAACATGTTTTCAGAACAATTTCTTACTGTTGGCCACCATCAATACATTTCATCTCTCCAGCAACTACAGTTGATGCAAGCACGAGAGGGATGTGTCAATAGAGTTTTCAGACACTTAATTTTTATGTATAGGGGCACTTACAATCTCGATGACCTTGGTGGGAGAGAGGCTCACTTTGTTCTTAGCTTGTTTTGAAAATTTAGACAAAATCCAGGCTCATGTTCTTTTGAAATTATTTTTGTAAAAACTGTTCTTATAAAATGAGCGCATATACTTGATCTCTAAGAGGGGTTTGTATTTCCTTACCTTTTTATACTCCGTATATAAGCCCGCCAAATATACTCATGCCTACAAAAAATAAGGAACGTTTGTAAACCCAGGTCTTACAATAAGAATTTTATAGCATATTGCACCTGATATTCATACTTTAGTACTTGGGTCTATCAGGCTGGTTGTATTGCTAAATAAACACAGAGTCTATTCCAAAAGCGGTTGTCTTTACATTGACGAAAAGGTTTATTAGTACATTTTCTTGGCCTTTATATTGATTGTAGTGGCAACAAGAAAGGGAGTTAGGTTCACAAACACGAACTCTTTCATGTAAGCCGCATGAAGCAATACCATCACTGTGCACTGGTGATATAAAAGGGATAACCTGCACAGTATAAAACAACTAACCTCTTTCACCCGTGTGTTGCTGATACCATGCCAGCAAATTACATCCTCTCCCGATTTTGTAATAATACAATCTATCACCCGCTCCCTGCTGGCCTTGTAGACAAGGGATAGTTTTACTCGAGGCTTGACAACTAATGCAATGCACAAAGCTATAATACAAGAATACTAACCCAGTGTGACATTTGGTTAATCAGAGGCAGTTTCTACTATCATTTTCTATTAAAGTGTAGATTACCTTCTAGAACAGCCGCTTCCCAAATAGGTATCCGGGTAGCTTTAAGCTGCTCTCTTTCAAAAATCTATCCCTTTGACCACAGAGTCTTTATACTTGATATTAGTTTTGCTAAAGCTAATGACGTCCACTAAAGAATGCTGTCTCTATTGCAAGTGAATCAGTTTGATAGCACAGGCTTGCTGGTGTGATTACAGACTTCCTTTAAGTGATTGGCAGATTTCGTTTTTCAATTCATGAAGTGAAACTAATCTCTATCTTAATGGTACTTCTGCTTTTTGGCAAAATTGCGTGCACTAAAGACTCCTAATGACGCCAACAGCGCTTGTTATCTACAAATTTTACCTCCCTCATCATCTACTTATGGAACTAACAGTTAAACTTTCAAAAATGATTTTCCTCGTGTGAGTTAAAGGCAAGTTCTATATCCCTTCTTATCCACGGGATATTATGAAGGTTGCTAAAGACTAAAATGTTCAGATATTAACTGACCGAAGGTAAGTAGAAGTTCCAGATGAGAGGGGGGAGGAGGGTGATAGTGATGTCCAACGGCTAAAAATTGAAAGAAAAAAACAAGCCATCAATCAATGAATGGCAAATAGCTTATGCTTATGAAGTTCTACGTAAATATGTTACAAAACGTACTATTAAATAGGAAGCGCAAAGACGGCGAGATCGCGAATACAATTTTGAAAGTGAAATGTCTTAAGTGCAAAGATGCTTAGGTATACTCTTTACTAGAGCAACACATCACAAACGATGCAAATCCTTACTTAGAAATAAAATAAATACAAGCATGGGAGTTAAATAAACGCAGTTGATAGTATAATACTGTGAACTATTTCTCAAAAAAGGAATTGGATTCGATCACAACCACACCTATGTGAGAAAGCACCAATGTAAATGAAAGAATAACAAAACAGCTACCAGGCCTTAAGTCGCACTTAACCTAGAGATTTTGTTTGATTATATTTCGTGGCAGTAATATATTTCATTGATAACTTCTTTAAAATATATTATTGACTGATCATCCTTTATTACAATAATTGTCACAATTACGTACGTTCACTTTATTAATCAATATCATGGACTGAAACACCTCAGGGGTGAGACATTTTCATCTGCTTATAATCCTTGATAGCTAAACTCAAATTCATAATGTAACTAGTGCAAAAACCAATGATGTCATGGTATCATTAAATAGTTACGGCATATATTAATCGACGAATTATCCTCTCCTCTGATACTGTTGGAGACCGAATGAATGAGACCGTATGAATGAGAGGTCGAGAAATTTAACTAGATGGTCCAGCTGAACGTTTTGCGCAGAAATGGAAACGAGTTATCTGAGTACATTCGATCTGTCGACATAAACG
>JAAAKL020006057.1:0-18470 GCA_010016065.2 Carybdea cf. marsupialis auct. non (Linnaeus, 1758)
ACTATTATTTCATTATATCAGTATGAGTCATTTGTGAGTGATCTAAATCGTGGGGGATTCCAAATACCAGGGTACAGAGCCTGCCAATGGGTAATTTGCGAATATATTTTTTCATAAAATATCATGTTCGTATGTAGAAAACTCATTGTGTCATGTACTTTAAGAGATATCATGCCATTAAGATTTTCAGATAAAGGACAGTCATACTAGGACATTGGCTAATATGTTACTTAACCATTGTAAATTGTATACCCCAAGGTCAACAAAGGAGACTAAGCAGAAAGTTTTGAAACTATCAGCATCCTAATATATTAATGTTAATAAT
This sequence comes from Carybdea cf. marsupialis auct. non (Linnaeus, 1758), assembly GCA_010016065.2. Taxonomy (NCBI): domain Eukaryota; kingdom Metazoa; phylum Cnidaria; class Cubozoa; order Carybdeida; family Carybdeidae; genus Carybdea; species Carybdea cf. marsupialis auct. non (Linnaeus, 1758). The sequence goes on from JAAAKL020006057.1 coordinate 326, forward strand.
TTTTATTGATTTTATCTTAATATTTCATTCTAAGAACAGTCTGTGGACTTTATTTATACTGTTTCTCTGTACCACCAAACAGTAATTGTAGGAAAATCAGTGAGTTGTATGTATACCATATTTGGCTATATTGATTATTTTTTGGTTAACACCCCTCCCCTGGTTGCAGATCATACTTGTTATGGATGATTTTGCCCAAAGATGCATTTAACATTATAATCATGATAAAAAATACCAGTTATCCACAGCCAATCTACATTTTCACAATGGCCTCCAGTCATGGTCTCCAGCTGTATGTTGTCCAGGCCTGTAATTTAGATCGCCCTGCTTTGGAGCCATACGAAGGAGAGAGGACCAGCTGCTTTCTGATAGTTGGATAATGCCAAGCTGCAACATGTGATCGAATTCATTTCTTCCAATCGATAAACGATCGGGAGCAAGGTTTCATGCACGTCAATGACAGGTAGGACCAGAAGTTAGAACGTGGCGGGTCAGGGTATACTTAATAGCAGTTTCTTTGTAGGAGGGGCGACTAATGTCTGGAAATTTGTGAAGAAGTGCTTTGTATTGACATGAACTATCAGGAGTATAAAACATTGGGCAAAGCGAAAAGTCATGAGACGAAATTCCATTGTCGTTGCACCAATTAGTTTGTGATTTCGCATGCCCGCTCGAAGGGTAAATCTGGAAAGAAAATAAGCCCCAGGAATAAGCACAGGAACATCAGCTATGATGAAAAACGACCGATATGTAAGACATGTATAAAGTCATAGATTTTTCACCATATGTTTTAATGGGTGATCGATTGCCAACATGTGGAGTAAGATTTGAAGAGCGATGCTTGTCTGTGCTAGACCAGGGTAGAACGCTTTCGGCAGTGCCAATATCAACTAAGAAAGGAGTACCAGTGTGTCGATCTCGAATGTTAAAGAGTCGGCTAGGATGTTTTCTACCATGATGACTGGCCGTTGATATGGGACTAGCTGTGTTTTGTGTGTATTACGAATTGTATGGATAAGGTGGAGTATTGTGGTTTCGCCTTTAAAGTCGTAAAATTCCTGTACTTGATGTTTGCCGATGATAGGTAATTCCTCTAATTACTCCTCGATCTCTACATATTATTTACATGTTATTTCGTATTCTTAATATACTTATCAAGAATTGCTAAATATCATCAGAGCTAGAAGCGCTAAATATCGTAATCGTCTCTCGAATGTAACATTTTTCTTCCATCATATAAAGATCAAGCTGAACGAAAAGTTATTTGATTGGATCAATTGAACCTAATAGTGACTCAAACCAGATGACTTGTATCTTAGGAGAAACCTTTTGTTGTTCGTATGGCATAGCGGCACGATAAATAAGGGAATGTTTAGAATTCACACAGAATGTGGTACTGTAAACAAGTTGGTTTATCCACTGGCTAGAACTCATTTCCCCTTCTATTTCCAAAATAGCAAATTCTGCAGCTCGAATGTTTATAAAAATAACAGCAGTAATCGGTAGGTCTCTCTGTTTTCTTGCTTTGTTTTCTCGTTTTCTGGAAGGCACTGATCTCATGACTTTCTAACCAAGTGCCCTCGATGCACCTTGACACACGAGTCATGTGCAAAGCAAATACATCACAGCCTCATCTTTGCAGAGGGAAACAACTCCAATGTCCAATTTTAAACATCTTCAGATTATAATTTTAAGTCTAATGAATCCATCTCGTGTGTAATTGAAATAATATCTTATCAGATTTCTCCTTCTCGATGCTAGAAACGATTCTGTAATCGTCAGTGAATAAATTCTCTTCTTCAGCTGTCCAAGTGACGGTTACGTCACACATTACCACTTTTGGTTCCCGTTGACTGTTTTCTTCTCTGATTCACCATTATTATCATCTTCTTCTGTTTCCAGTTTGGTTGCTAGGAAGAAGCTTCTGTATCTTTCTTCGCCAGAGTAGTCATGGTTCTCCATGCTCTTCCTTCATCCTTCCAAGTTTCATGTCTTTGTTAACATCCTCCTGAGCAGCCTTCCCGCTCATCACCTTCTCTCCATCTTCACTCGCCATGCCTTCCTGACTACATTTCTATCTTCCATCCGTAGCACGTGTTCATATCAACACAATCAAGTTCATCGCACCTTGGTCACTAACTTGTCAACTCTTAGATCTAACCTGATATCATCATTCCGCAGCCAGGCAAATATGTTGACGTCCTTGATGCTCCTCAGCATCTTCACCTCTGTTGTCTTCATCTCTGTTGTCTTCTGCACCCTTATCTTCTTCTTACGCACTAATCAAGACTGTCGCCCATACAACAATACAGGTCTGATGACAATCTCATAGACTTTCAACTTCAACTTCTTTTTCATCAGGTTATCATAGACGGTAACCGCCTTTTCACTATCTCCTGTCTCGCCCAGGGTTATACGGATGTACTTTAACTTGCTGACTTGTTTAAACTTGCTGACTTGCTTCAACTTGCTGACTTGCTTCAACTTGCTGACTTGCTTCAACTTGCTGACTTGCTTCAACTTGCTGACTTACTTAAAGTTGCTGACTTGCTTCAACTTACTGACTTGCTTCAACTTGCTGCCAGCCTGATCTACAATGTTTATCTCACCAGCCTTGTTGCCACGTGACTCACCCTCATTGTAGTTCTTCTTTAGTTTGAGTTGTCACCACCAAATTGTCATCAAAAACTGTTCCTAAAGGACACCCTGTCCGGAGCTCTTGCTAATGGTGTCTAAGATTAGGACCGACAGGAAAGGGGCTCAGCGCTGATCCTTGGTGCAGGCCTTCTTTACTCTCGAAAAAGTCGGTGGTTCTAACTGCCATTCTCACCCTCTCTTTAACTTCCTTATGGTTTGCGACTACAGGTTTGAATACACCAGTAGACAAGTTTTCTTTCTACTCTACCATATGCCTTCCCCAGGTCGACGAACGTGAGAAAGATGTCCTTCTTTCCTTCACAGCACTTTTCCTGTATCTATTGGATCACACAGCCTCGTCGGTTTTCCTTTGTATCAGTGTCAATGAGTTCCCTTAGCTGATTGTCCAAGAGTCATTCAAGAACTTTCAGGATGCGTTTGAGGAGCTTGATTCCTCTATAGACCCTACAATCAAGGTGCCTCCTTTCTGCTTTTATATGGGTATCATTTCACTTTTTCCTAATCACCACGTATTTATTGAGCCCTCCATATTGACTTGAGCAGGTCCAATCCTATACCTATACCTCCTGACTGCTCCAATATTTTCACCAGATCACCTTCAAAACCTAAACAGTCTGCCTCTTTTCCCTTTCCATCTTCTTGAATGCCTATGCTACCCCATTTCATGGAATCATCACAATTGGGTCCTCCACTCGATTCACCTCGCTTAGTTCTTTACGTACATCCTTCACATTAAATAACGTCCTAAAGTATTCTATGCACCCGTCCCTTCTCTGGCTGATTCTAAGAAATCACTCTCACCTTTAGCCCTTGGCAATTACAGATACATATATATGACGTCAAATTAACATCTCGTTATATTTGACGTAATAAGACTACAGTTTTCTCCACATAAGGAATGTACACTCTTTTAAACATCTCGTAGTAAGAATGCCCTTGCCAAAGGCAGTGGGAATGCCTGGAAGGATTTTGCGGCCATTAATGGCAGCTGCTTTGTTTGCACTTGCAGGATGCAACCCCTCATTTGACTCTTGCTCCATCGATGTCAACATGGAAGGCTTTCTTCAGGTAGGTAAGACAACAATGTTCTGCAAAGAATTGAAATGGACAATTCTCCCTTCGTCACTGGAGCGAGTAGAGGACTACTATCCTCTGAAAATGGTTAAATTACTAGATCTAAACAAAAATGATATATCTACTGTCAGGAAAAATTCATTATTAGCATTTTCTAATGTAGAAGAAATTAATTTCAATGGAAACAAGCTGACACGGATACCTGTCTCTGAATTAATACATCTTCATCATTTAAAAGTACTAAAGTTTCGAGACAATTCGATATCTGCAGTTCATCAAATTCTTGATGGCCCGTACAAGAAAACTATGATACATTTGGACATCTCAAAGAACAAATTAAAAGAAATACCAGGAAAGGAATTGTCGCTGCTGGTTAAATTAGAAGTTTTGTTGCTGGAACACAACAATATTCGCTTTCTTCCGTCAAACCTGTTTGGTGGAGTAAGGTTGCCATCTTTAAAGCTGCTGGGTCTAAATAACAACCGAATCACAAAAATCAGTGATTTGGCTTTTACTGGTTTACTGAAGTATAACTTTGATACTCCGCTGGTGATTCATCTTCAACACAATAAATTAACAGCGCTAAAGGCCATCGCATTTAAAGGATACCGTGATGTCACATTACATGGCTTCAAAAACCCTCTGGTATGTAATTGCCATCTTGAATGGATCTGGTGGCTATTACTTAAAAAGGCAGACTATTTGCAAAAGCGCCTTGGGCTTAGTGGTGACGAAACAGTTCCCTTGTACATGTGCCATTACCCCAATAAAGGAAACTTCATGAAAGTGAGTGGTCTACGGAGACATCAATTATGCCGTGCTCCCCTGTGCCAAAATGCAAAGTCAATCGCCGCTTGTTCCCCTGAGGCAATTTGCAATGTGATGAAGGATATGTCAGTGACGTGCAGATGCAAGCCTGGCTTTATTGGGGACGGTCATACATGTCGAAGATCAATTCCAGGTGTTCTATCGAGCTGGGGAAGATGGAAAAGTTGTTCAGTTTCTTGCGGTGGTGGTGTACGACAAAGGATGCGACCTTGCACTAATGCTAAAGGGGGTGCCAGCTTTATTGCCGATTGCAATACCATTTTGCAACAAAGAGAGCCTTGCAATTTGAAATTGTGTTGAACTGTACTTTAATTCCTTTAGTTTGGATCCTTATCCCAAACTTATCATATATGTAGAAGCAATGTATGGAATGAAAGATAGAATGTTTAAATTGATTCGAATAAATTACATTTATGACAACTAACAATGTTATCTTTTTAAAACAGCAACCTGAGTCTGGGATTAGTTTTAGGTATTATATATATTTATAGACCCTCATTTCAAGTTTATTTGTAGACTCTTATTTGATATTTATGATATTTATGATATCTATTATATTTGAGCAATTAATTTGGATTTCAGTACAACGAATTTTCCATGTTGATGCTACTGTCCTAGAGACAGTTCTATCACCGTGATTTCTTTTCTAGATGGACTTGTATTGTTTAATTAGAATTACACTTTGTGTTTACTGTCTCACTATTATTAAACGTTTAACGTTTTCAGCCAAAAATAATTCTTATTTCATTCTAAATTATAGCCCATTTCCTAGTTTAAATATTGAGGAAAGGGGAATATAGAAGATAATTGCAAATGAAAGTAAAGAGATTGACTGAATGTTTGCTCAGACCCACCCGCGTCATATTATTATTTCACGGAAACAAAAAATTGCACAAAATATTCGGGGAGTTTGAATAATGCTCCTCTGTATGATTCTTAAATTTTTCTGAAAATCCGACTAGTTTAAGGCCTGTAATACTAATAAACTGGATTATTACAAAATATAGATATAATGGCACACTATTTTAGATTCCCTTGTCTTGAAAACCAGGGTCAGTTTGCGACGGGTCTAAGAAGCATGCATTTTTACTGATTGAGGCATCGTTTCGAATTCTCTTAGGCGTTTCTGCATGTTGATTTAGAGAGTTAAAACTGACTTCATCTACGATACTTGTGAGCAACACTTAATCAAAGTAACCTGATCGCAATACCCTGATGTCACAAAATCGATTTAATATGTTCTTAGGGATTTTCGGTGCAGGCCAGAGACACACCCAGATTTTGTCTCAGTTTTCACCTTTGGCTTTATATATAAATTTTATATTGCAGATAAGCAACTCCAGAAGTTCTAATCTTATTTTACTTGTATAATCAATGAAAAGACGAGACCTTGATAGATCTGGTAATCTCATCACCTATTGTTTTTTTTTCTTAATTGAGCTTTAGAAATCTCATTTGTTGTAACGCCTTTTAAAAAATGGGAAGTATGTTTTACTGCAAAACGTTTATATAAAGTCAAAGATGAGACTGATTCGAATGTAAATTAAACTGCTTCTTTACTACGAATCACCTGGGTTAAAGCGGGTGAGTGTCGAACAGAACTGTAGCAGATAAAAGCATACTAAATCCCGATCTCCACTAAGAGGGAAATCATGTTAGAACTCACTTCTGCTTTTCGATAGTAGCTGATGAAAACAACCAATCGCTAAAAGATGTAAACAAGCTTTTCACAGCCATGCCTCTCGCTGCTGTTGATAAGGAAAACTTGGCCGTGGCAAAAATCAACGATTCAAAACTTTTAGTACTGTGGACGACAGAACTCAAGGAAATGAAATTGTACGTGCTCCTCTCACTGACATCTGTGAATCATCGCGGTATATGTTATGGATAGCTCAAAACAAGTAGGCATACAGGAATTATCGGTAGTCTGCAGCGCTACAGTATAATGAGTTTAGTATAGACGATATTATTATGCAGCATGGGCCTACCTTAGTAGATTGAATTTATATAATTTTGAGCTGGTTATATGGCATAATCACTACGTGTGGTAAAAATGCCTGATGACAAAGCCGTAAGATGATCAGATTCACCGAGTACCATGTTATTGACAATCAGGAGACTCGTGTGATAGTGTCGACCGCATGTTTAAATTAACTACTTTACTGTCCAAGGCACTTCGATTACTTTATCTCCAGCTGTATGCATTGCTCAATGAACCTTTTTAGCCTGCTCTCGTTTTTCATAAATTGGTTGCACCACGAAGCCTCTTTTAAGCAGAACATGATTTAATCCAGCAGGTCATCAGCTTCAACTACCTCGGACCACTAATGACCACAGAAATTGGTCGAAATATTGGGGTCTCTGAAGATGCTTTCAATCGAATAAGGTTAAAATTCATTAATTGTGAACTGGTTATCGACATCAAAGTGCACCTCTGATGACATACTATTGGAGACTCGAAGAAACGTGAAAGCTGCAGATATTATTTCATCGCCACATGTTATAATTTCGTACATTGAGCAGGTAATGAAAAGGTTCTTCGACGAGTAGCAAAAAAGGATGCTTCTAGGCGAAATCTAACAACGCAAAATGGAATTGGATATTGCATAATAACAGGAAGCTGTAGAAAATTTGTCCTCATTAGACGAATTTAAGGGATACGAGAGCCTGGCGGCCAAGGAAAAACATTTATCAACGATTTTGGCCCAAAATGATGTCACGAGACCAAAAGGCTCGCGCACAACGTACAAGAGTATGCCCGCTCACAACGTACAAGAGTATGCCCGCTCACAACGTAAAAGAGTGTGCCCGCTCACAACGTACAAGAGTATGCCCGCTCACAACGTACAAGAGTATGCCCGCTCACAACGTACAAGAGTATGCCCGCACCAATTTTGACCAAACAATACCGTCAGTAGTGAAGCCTGGGATCTATCCAAGTCACAGCAGTTTGTCGAGGACTCAATGGCGATGGACACTAAGAGAGAGAGACTTCTGTTTGGACGATCATCTCCTTCCCGGGGGTATTTCTGATTGTAGCCCTCAGCTTGAAATTGTCTAACAATGACTTCATCATAGAAAGTTCATCATTTTGAATTATTTCTCCTAGTATTTTAAGCATGCCAAGTCCTTTCAGGTCAAAATCATTGCAATGTCAAGAAGTCAAAGTGATACCTTGGTGTTTACAGATGTGTTTGCAATTTAAACTATAGCTTTAGAGATAAAGATCAATTCTATTGTACATTGAGTAAGTGGATAACCCGCTTCCACAAGATGGTACATTACTGAGAAGTGTTAACTATCATAGGGTAAGTTACAAATGTAAATCGTAAAAGTAGGGTTACCAGCAAAGATAGATAGTGTCTAAGAGTGATGAATAACAAAGAGGAATGGAGAAGGGAAACTTTCAACACATTTGTTATCTTCGTGTTTGTAGTCGAATATCTTCCTGTGATATTTTCAACCTAGAATAGGGATTGTTAAAGAAAAAAGGGTGTTATATTGTAGTAAATCACATGTCTTGTGTCACTGCCTGATGAGGTAGGGTCCCTGGTTATCCTACTCGCCATTTATATTCTTCCCTAGTTAATGTACCCACTCTACTGATGCGTTTGAAATAGAAGTTTTCAGATCAGCGGATAAGCATGGGCTCAGGCTATCAGCCCTCTGCTTGTTCAATCCATTCTCTACCAAATGACGTAACTCCTCTCCTTCTGTGTGTCAAAGACGCCAACATATATGAGGTTTTAGATTCCTGATAACATTTTCGCTACTGATGGCTTTGTTTCAACAAATCATTATACCGTGCCTTGTTCATACACATTCCCCTAAGACAATGGAGACACCTATCGCCTCATGACCTAGGTATTTATTTCATATATTCCCACACTTTTCATGTTCTTCACAGTATTTCTTACCTTTTTAATCTGATCCTATTGTGGAGTCAGCTGTTCATTTACGTCATACCAACTGTGACGTCAAATTAGTAGCAGAGGCTACTTTGCCCTGTACAATATCATTCAAAGTTAAAGCGAAGGCCAGAGCATCTTGATCAGTAATGGCCTACACTCCAGTTGTCTCATTTTGCCTTAAGGGAGCTCTGTTCTTTCTATTCCATCATATAGAGGCAACTATGTTTGATAGTTGCAAACTAGAATGTTTGGTATCGGACTGTTTAAGGCCAGGTGGCTCTAAACTTACATGTAATAACAGCAGAAAGTTCCCATCTATTCTTGACTTCAGCAAAATGGATAAATATAAATTTAAACCTGAGTACTTGAAGGAACTGTATATTGATACGTGTGGTGTTCATGGCTTTGCTAAGACCTCGTTTATTCGTTGCACAAAGCTGACTATTCTTCACGTTGACAATAATAAAGTTTCGCAACTGGACGTGTCAATGTTTAACACGATCACGAAACTGGAAACGATGAGTTTCAGGAATAATCACATCAAAGAAATAAAAGGTATAATCACCGGACCTATTACACAAACCATGAAAGTACTCATATTGGCTGGAAACTTTCTCGAGCACATTCCATTGGAACACTTTATCCACTTGCGAGTTTTGGAGTTTTTGAGATTAGACTATAATGAAATTGCACATATCCCAGGAGATACTTTCAAGAATGGTCGATTTCCAAGGTTGAAGTTTCTGTACCTGCATGCCAATCGCATAACTAAAATAGGAGAATATGCACTTGCAGGACTCTTTCGCTACGAACAGGATCAATATGTTAAAGTATTTTTTCAAAGATCATCACAGCCTCCTCCAAGTGCAATAGAGGGACGAAGGCCAAGTTACGTTGATCGCAGATTTGATAAGATTTGGTGTTTCACATGTTCACCACGTGGACACTGCGTCAGTTCATCTCCATTTGAAAGGCGTAGATGTCAGTGTAAATCAGGTTACGTAGGCGATGGGCAGAACTGCTTTACCATTCGTCCGGATAAATTCTCACAATGGAGTCAATGGACTAAATGCTCAGCTCCCTGTAATGGGAAGGGAATTAAAGACCGTATACGCGCATGCTTGTATGGATATTCAGAAATCTGCAGAGGAATAACCAGGGAGGTAGTGCCATGTTCTGGCGAGCCATGCCCTTTGAAAGGTAAGATTCTGACGAGTTTTTGAGGTGCTGATTTTCAATAATGTAAATTTATTTATGAAGATTCTGATGATATTAAGAATATAAATAGTGGACTTGAAAAAGGCTTTTATCAAACGATTGCTCGTTGGTTGTCTCAGGACAATTTAGTTTTATATACATAGGCCTACTCCAAGGAGCGCTCAGCTTGGTACAACTGTTTTGGATTCTCTTATACTTGCTCCAACTATATATATATATATATCATTTCTTTTCTGCATAGTTGGTCTTGAACATTAAATTCTCTCTTATGAGAAAGTATTCCAGAAACGTATTAGGTAATTTTAGCTTATGTGGGATCATCATTTCAAGATTTCCTCTCGTTAAAAATGGCAAACTCGCAGCTTTGCCGTTACTAAGTAGGCCTAGTCAGCCCAGAGCGTACAGCTTTCCCCACAACCTACCCAAACTCTATGCATTAGTGGCATCAGCACAAACATTGCAAGGAGTTGGTGCCCTATTGCTCTCATGGGAAGGAGTTGGTGCCCTATTGCTCTCAAAATAAGGATGTATTGCCCTGCCTGACGGTCATATGTAGGTTCAGGAGTGACAACTTTGCATGTAATGATCCAGGCTGAAATAATTGAAACTCTTTAATAGAAGAATTCAATTTGTTTGGTAGATAATCTCTCGGCACTAATAAATCCAGCGATGGTACATGTTTTGTCTCAAATACAAAATTGTTATCATTCGCTTTTCATACGGCGTAGAAATGCGGGTCTCAAAGATAAGTCACTCCAGGAAAATCTTGCAAACTCTTGGCTGCTATTTTATTGGTTTAACAGAAATCATATTGTTTAACCAAAACATCATACGTTTCTGTGGTGAGAGACTAACTCCTCTTTTCCGGTAGTAAATCTGTGTAGAGGATGTTTCTCGGCACATGTCGCTTATGAAGAGCAAAAAAATAGTAAGAGAAAGGTGAACTTAATCGGTTCCCTCCTGACGAGGACATAACTGTGTTTTTGTTTCTGTTAGTAATATTTTTGGATACTTGTGCCTAAGTAGATCTTTAGCAAATTGTAACCATGGAATAAATTGTCTTCAAAGGAGAAGTTTCTGCGCACTTTGCTCAGTGCATCAGCCATTTTTCAACGATAGGGCCTCATCATTACGTTTAAATGTAGCCGTATAGTGAGTTTCTATCTCGACAACTAAAACCTTCATTTCTAACAGTTCTGAATTATGCACTCTTTCCTCTGAGAGCTACAACATGTTTCAACTCTACCTCATCTTTATAACTAGATTGATAAACTTTCCCACTCCTCCTGACTTCTAAGCGAAAAATTAAGTTAAGCGCGCCTAAGGTTTAATTATGAGACGAAATTATCAATGCAATCCATTGGCCTTATCTCTATCGATGGATTTCGCTTTGAACAGGTCGATTGATGGAGACAAGAAACTGTTGCAGTAGTTGCAAATTTGATGTACTCATGAATGTCTCCACCAGGATAACATCAAAAAATTGAAATTGTTATATTTGTGGTTTGATTTGGAATGTTTACCATCTCTTCGTGCTCTACTGGAGTGTCTCTACCTGAAGCTGGAAACTGTATAATTTTTGTACCGTTCGTGACACCCGTTCGAAAATGCTATTCGAATGTCGAAATTATAATATTTGGGAGGTTCTATGGCGCCATGTATTTTTAAATAAAAAACAAAAGAAAATTCCTAACTTAATCAGGAAACTGATCCTTTATCTGTGACCTTCTTAAGGCTCTCGTCCTACTTTGAACAAGAGTCCAAAATGCGTTCAAGCGGGAAAATAGGAATTTTGACTTTCTTTGCTACAGATCAGTTCCTTACACAATACTAGGAAAGTCGTCAGATTTATACAAATTCTTAACTATAAAGACGCAAATCTGAGCTTTGTAAATATGATGTATAGTATTTGCTATCCGAAAGGTATCCGAAACCTCATCTACACATAAGACTACAGAAGACATCAACAATCTAATATATAATAAAATATCAACAAGGTATTTCACCTGAAGATCGGACGTAATCAGATATACACCGCCTTACTTTGTGTATTTGCTATGTCTGTCAAATGAATATAATAAATATCAATTTTATTTATGAATGGCACGAATTCTTTTTATTCATGTAAACAATTAGAAAACGAAGAAAAGATTGACGACCAGCCGTAGCACAAACAATTTCTTTACAACTGTCATAGTTAGACGTATGATAAATCAATTTATGTATCATTGATCGCTACAAACCTGTGCGAGCACTTGTGTTGCAAGTTGGCTCTACGCACCGCACGGTGCTCGAGGATTAGTGAGTGAGTGAGTGATCGCTACAAACCTGCATCTCATAAAAGGAGCCCAGTAATTTTCACCCCTCTCCTCCGGATAAGGTAGGCAACGAGCCCAGATTGAAGGTTAGAATCCTGGGAATGACATTTTGTGACTTCTGTCTAGTTTCTCTTTAGACTTGGCATTTCAAACCCTTCTTCTCAAGACTCCTATTTATATTTTGGAAGAAATCAGGTGATATTATATTTTTAGACTTCATATGACGCGGGTGAAACATTATAGACAGGGGCAAAAAGTGCTCGGTTTTGAAATCAGCTTTAAAAATTAGATCGCCAACAATAAAATTGAAGGTACCAATGGCTACAGCAATAGAAGTCGCAAATGATAAGAACGTTCTCTGCGAATTTACTAAGTGATAAGTGTATCATGGGGTAGTCCTAATTAGAAAGACATTAAAAAATTTTCAGGATAGTCAGAAAATGATTTGTTGGGGATTGCCTCTAAGACCACTTTGGATACGGGCCTGGCTTGCGCAGGTTGATTCTTGATGACAAGGCATAACAGTTGACTTTCCTTCTATTCACATCATCACAACTGTACTATTTGATGGCAAGCCTATGCCTCGGAAAGTGTACTAAAGGACAGGAATGAAACGGCACAAATCGGCTAAGTATGAAAATCCTTGGAAGTCTCTCTTTTGCTTGGTACTTTCTCCCTCCCTCTCCATGTTTCTCTTAATGTCCTGCCCGTTGCGAGCCTCAACGAACTATAGCGACGCCGTGATTGGTACCGTAATTCCAGACCAAAGGCTGTTTAAGTTGAAACAGATTAAGGAACTGGTGGAAGTAAGCCTCTTGATGGCAACGTAGCGTATCCTTGGACCAAAGTATGTGATTCTTCGGCTTCCTCTTGCTCCCGTTCTATCCATTCTACCACTTAGACTGGTTTCTTCCAGTCCATCTTTCTGATCACGTGCCCAGGAAACTTCACTTGGAGGAGCTCGATTGTGCCCAGTGGCGTTCACTCCTGTCACATGTGGTTGACTACTTCGGCGGTGGTTACTCTATCAATGTAAGAGTGAAGATAGAACGACATCTTTGCCTGCGTCATTGTTCTTGAGAGTTTCATCTACCTACTTCCAAGACTCGTAAACGAACAAGAGCGTGGCATACGTCTCTAAGAGACGCACCTTGGCTAACGTGGATACTTTGCGATCGATGGAAGGAGAGCCCATTCTGTCGAAGGGATCCGTTGCTCGGTGCAAATTGTAAAAAAGTTGTGGCCTCCAGGGTAGGGGAGCTGTTCTATGTTTCAACCAATCTTATGGGTGATTAAAATAAGTAATTTTAGATCTTGCAAACCCTTTATTTCGGTCTCCCGGGGTTGATACGTGATTATTTTTAGGAAGATATTAATCAATTTTAACAAGTTTACGACGTCGATTTGTGAATGTTACTTTTCTACCGATTTGGCTGACATTTAGATAAACAAAGAATTAATCCACCAGTATGTCTTAGGAAGTCCAATTAATCATGATTTCTCTACACTTCTCTTTCCTGCAGAATGGTTTACAGCGTCTTCATTGGAGATAACAATAAATGGGGAAAAAATGCCTTCGGCGAATTCCCGTGAAAAGAAAAGCATTCGTAAACGAGTAAGAAGGGAAGTAGAAACCGGCAACGACCATCGAAAGACAAGAAGGGACATAACAGGAATGGCGCAAAGACTGGCACAGGGGCCCGAATCTATAAAATTTGATGATACAGAAAAATTACAACAGATTATCAGTGGTCATGCACCACTGGTACAGTGCTGGGTTGTAGGCTACGTCGTTTCTCTTGCATGTTCACAGTTGTTATTTTACTTCTGGCTTTGTTGTTGCAGGAGAAATAAAAATAGTTCTCCACAATTAGAGATAGCTAGAAAGACAGCAGGATAATAAAGATCATGTATTAGTGACATATTGAATGATTTCATTACATAATGAAAACCCATACAAAATTATATTTCTATATTAAAACTATGCATCGAGATCTTCTCTAAGGCGAAAAAATTTCAATCTCTCTTTTCTTACTCTTATCAATGACGTAAGACTTCAGTAAGGTCGGCATACGACAGAATTTCTTAAAATACAATCATGACTTAGGCCATGATAACGATGTAAGCTGCAAGTAAGCCTTTAGATTTTGGCGTAAGCTACGGATGTAACAATCAGCAATCTCAAACAAAATCGCATTTACGCTCCGGTAAGGCATCGTATCCACAAACTGCTCTTACGAGAGTGAGGAGGGGGATCATCCTTGACAGACCTGGTGCTCTCTTCAACAGACATATGGCTATCTAGCTTAAGATCCAAATTCCCGGATCATAAGAGTTTGGTAGACTTCAGTAAGGGCATGCAATCACGATACCTTGCACTAAACGGAGAAATAACAATGGAAATCTACCATCACGGAAGTAGACGTTTGGTTCTGTTCAATTTTCTGTACAGTCAGTGGTACAAAACGCTTAACACCAAATGAAAAGACTAGTTATTCAGGATAACGGCATTAAGGCCATGCTGTTATCAACTATCTGTCCGTAATTATCCGCAAGACTAAAGAGGAAAGTGGAAACTAGAGTTAATGAAAAAATCATCGCAACAAAGATAATTGAAAGAAGTTCTCCCTTCCATTCCCTTTGATTGCAGTTTGAGCAGGAAAACATTAACCTTATGTTACAAAATTGAGATGAAGCAATCATACGCTCCAGAGTGTTATTGTATGATACAAATTTCTACATTTCCTTTTAAAAATATACGAGAGGCAGCCCTTTTTAAAACTTTCAAGCAGGATTTTGATACCCCATAAAGATAGAAAATTGTTGTTTTTAATGGTAGAAATATGTTAGTGTCTCCGAAATTTTATGCAAAAGTTGCGTAAGATAGTAATAACTCCTTGATTTTCGAAAATATGACATCACATAATGGAATATAGTAACGTTTTCCGTACTTTAATGTCGATTCCTTTCTATTTAAATTAAAATAAACAAGGTCTGAAATTTTATTGTGATATGAAAAGTAATTTTTCACAAACAAGGTGTTGCAAAGCATCCGACATGCAGATGGATATGGTACAGAGCCCCAATTTTATTATGCATAACAATAATACGACATATTGCGGAACATTTTCATCTTAATTATAGACGTACTACATATCATATTATGGTGATATTGCGCAAATTGAATAATAATCATTTTCTTTACCTTCCAAGCTATTACAAATCAATTTTCTTGCTTTCCTCATGACTTGCTAAGATGATGACGTCATCAAAGTACAACATGACCATTTTTTCCAAAAAAAATACCGATTCATTTCTCCGCAGAAAAAAGGTAACTTGACGTGCTGGTTTGAGTATGAATCAGTTTATATTCATACCATATTACAATTTCTTGCGCTTTATTACTTACAGCTGTAAACTGTTGGACTCAATAAATAACAATGATGTCTGGGATGCGTTCTAATTTTGAGCCAGTATTTAAAGTGTACCTCCAGTGGTCAGAATTTTTTTTATATCTTGTTTATTGTACTGATCTGAAAAGCCTGCGACTATTCTCTTTGCCGTACGTAGAGCGCACTTCACGTAAAACCGTTTAAAAGAGCTCAAAGCTGCACTGCTGGCCACCGACATGTTTGCCTCGGTATCAACAACTGAACTTCGAACTTCCCTGTTCCTTATGACGTCAAAAATTGCCTCGTTTTGGAAAAAATTCGTCAAAGCACGTTTAAATACGGAGAACTGTACTTGAGACCAAAACTAACGTGGCAGTTCGACTCCTTGAAACAAAATGAACCGAATTTCCTAAATATTCTGACCACTTGAGGTACACTTCCACTCAAGGTAACAACTTTCACAGTACTTCCTGTACAAAGCTATACACGGGGTCCTCTTTCGTATAACATAAACGCTGAATAACAAATTGCAAAATTCTATCAGCGAAAAATAATTCGCATCGCACAAAAAATCAGCAACCACTTCCAAGTTGTGTTTTGCTCTACTAAGTTAATGAAGGGAGCACGTTGACAGTAATCGTCATCTATCACAAGCTTTCAATCGTTCTTGTTATTGAAAAGCGTATAATCTGCGACATTTTCACTTTCCTCCTATACCTCTTCAGCCTTGATGTAACTTGCAAAGAAATACTTTTTACCAAAAATGCACAGGTTTCTTCATTTTCATAAATGCAGCTTCAGGAGTGGCAAGATGAACAGGAGAACTTGCTGTTTCTAATAACCTAGAGAGGATTGATACTAGTTGGTTCAGGCCTGGTTTTCAGTCAGATGTTGGACGATTGTTGACTTATCAAAATGTCACTTGTGTAAGTGTTGGTTGTAACAATGTGTTCTCTCACTTCTACCCGAAAGCATTCCACCCGTATTTCAGGCCGTTGCTGTGATTAGTGTCAGGCGAAAGGGTTTAGCAAACGTATGTTATTCAACAACGCAATTTTTAGCTTTGTGCCACTAGGCATCGATATAGCAAATACGTCGCCAAGAAAGGCAATAACAATACGTGGAGGGCTTGCAGGAGGGTAATGCCACAGTATTGCCTGAAGGCATGAAAAACATAGATATAACATATCCTTAAGTTTCCGTCTTTTTCATAGAGTGCGAGACAACAATGCGCTCAATGCCTGTTAGTACTGCTTATTAAAACGGCATGTTTTTTGAACTGCTAACGTAATACAGCATAAATCTTCGATAATCTATGCCCGTTGAAAAACTATTCTGGTATGATAAAACATCTGAAAATCTTGTGACGCCATCGGACGCCTTCCAGTGCTCCGTTGCATTACTCTGTTGAACGTAAAGACGGCCAGGACATTGCTTACGCTATATTTGCTACTAAAGCCCAGTATACAGAAGTGCAACATTTTGATATGATGTGTCGCGCCCAACATGTTGCATCGTTTAAACGAATAATGTTGTACAACTTTTGTTGCGCGCAACATGTTGATACAACTGATTTTACAATAGAACAGTTTCCATTTCTCACATGTTGTGGCCAATAAGCCAAGCGGCGATGCATTTACGAGAGGGGGATGGAAAGCTAAGAAAGAATTTACAATGTCTCATAGACGTTTTAAGACGGGAATGGGCGAATCACTTGAGTTACAGTTATCCCACTTCTCTCTAACACATAAAAAGATATTGTTGTTCCAAATGAAAACGCAGTTGTGAAACCCAGTTCGACAACACGACAGGGTCCTCAGAACGTGTTGTGTTCAACATGTTGATACAGAATGTTGCAATGTGTATTTAGGGCTTGATATAAAGCTTTCAGAAGGAACACGCACTTGACAATCTCGTAGAGGCAGGGAACCCTCATTTTGCACTTCAGCGTTCTTAGAGAAACTATTTACAGATTTTAATGAAAAAAAGCCTAACCTCTATTTCTTGAAGGATCGTTAACGAATCAGCCTAGTTACCACCAAAAGAAAATACTCTCTCAGACTTGCCATCTACTACTCATCGTTAAATGTTTATTACTATCGCAATGGACTATATTTGAAACATATATTCTTCAGCGCATGCGTTCTCAGCTGTCAAATTCATTTTCTGGAATTCATGTACACATGTGCAGTCATTTATTTTCCCTGTATTTAAAGTCGCCTTAAAGAGAGAAAGATCACAACACATTGTTCATAGTAAAATACGTCTCTTTACACCAAATCTATCTTTGTACAAATAAAATACTTGACAATTGGGACTAGTACTTGATAATATCGGAACACCCACTAATGTACTTCAAATATAAACAGCTGATAATAGCGCGAATTATCTATCTACGTCTGTACTCTAATATCTACCAAATAACATTTTCTATCGCTTACCACATAAGATACGAATATACGAATTCGGACTTGATCAATTAATGAACGTACGTGCAGACAACGAATGAAATACGGCAAAAGATTTCTGAAGATGATCAAATCATAGGTTGAAAGATATTTCAATTCTGTTATCATCTACACGTTCCTTAACGGGCTGTCAATTCAGATACAAAGGCGGGCAGCGTGCCCCTCTTGATTTCCCCAAAGAGTATACTTGCTATTACAACGTTTGCTACTTATCCCTCCAACTCAATTAAAACCACCCCCCCCCCCCCACCTAGCCAGCTCTACAGAATCACAACAAT
>JAAAKL020006058.1:0-18470 GCA_010016065.2 Carybdea cf. marsupialis auct. non (Linnaeus, 1758)
CCTGGGCAGCACTATTTATTTCGAGAATACTGTAAATTCTGCCTGTGACATCGATTACTGAAAATTGGCTTTGTTCCGACTATCCTATCAATATGTAATATATCTGCAAGAGGCCATTTTTCTATGTTTGGTATACTTCTCCATAGCTTCTCTCCTGATACTTATCTGCATTACATTTCTTGACGAAGAAATAGCTTTCTTAGAGTAGGAGGCGACTTAGCACAATTACTAGAGAGCCGGTCAAGCCAGTAGAATGTTAACGGATTGCATTCCTCCCTTGGCCATCAACCCAGCAGGAAAATGGTTAACAAGTTAATCGACCACCCAACGTCACTATGTCATGACAAGTGATTCTTTACCATATCATATACCCTCCCCTATGTAACAGAGAATGGGAATGCCTTCATCTTGATATTTTTTAAGTATGGAGTTGGAAACTTTTGTCAAGAAGAAATCAGAGACTAAGAAAGAACTTGTAAAAAAGAAGCATCCACTTTATGATAACATTGTTTTGGAAGGACGCTTCTGCGGTAATATTGAAGTTTGTAGTTTCTTTTATTATTTGTGTCCCACTACCAACTTGTGGAGGCGCTGAAATATGGAAGGAAAAAACTATTTCTAAATAGAAGAGAATTGCTACTGCTAAAACATAATAAAGATTTACCTGTATCCAAATTGAATGCAGCAACATTTAGAGCTCTTTTATTTGGGGAATAATCAAATCCATTAACGATTAGACTCGCTTTCCCATAAGTATAGCCATATGACAACGGATTATCGTTACGGGCTTCTGAAATGACTTTAAGTTCCAACTTGCCGTCTGTAAACACAAAATAAACAGGTTCAAAATAATTCATTTATACTAATACATTTTTCATCAGGTAGCAGTCTTGTTTTCCCGCCTTTAGTTTGTCAGCCCAATTATGGAAGAGAATGCTCTCCATAGTACCATGACATAGTTACCATGTAGTACTCGGGTCTTATTTACTTATACCTCTCTTGATAGTCATTTATCAGTCACATTATAACAAAACTAGGGAAACAAAGAGATAATACAAAGCATTATTAAGTAAAATTATTTGTTTGGTGGTGTTCGTGTGTGTGTGTGTGTATGTGTGTGTGTATGTGTGTGTATGTGTGTGTGTCTGTTGTATGGAAGGGAAACGTGGAACGCAAAGTGTTAAATGTAAAGGGTGTTGACAGGAAGAACGTAATCAGAGGTGAAATTTTTCAACAGGTTGTCAGATACGGAACACACTAGCAACTCGAGTGCTTTCAAGCTAATTTCCATGTAAAATCAAAGAACTGTTACATCTGACAGATAACAAAGGACCATGTACTTCTAAAGGGTATTAATATCACCAATAGACTACAGCACGAACTTATTACGGCTTTTTTTGAGAAAATTATACTGCATATGATCGATTGAAAACAAAAGTTATAGTATCGTAATATACCTGCAATCTAAAAAGTATTATTGCTTTAAGGATGTACAGTCGTTAATAAATTAGAGTTTAGTGCTGTACTTACGTAATCTCAATCGGTATAAACGAGACAAGTTGGATTTCAACTAAACGAGGATAACTAGATGATGACTGAATCACAGATGCCTCTTAAACTTTACCTGTAGAAGTATGTTGTATGTAAGAGTAGTCTTTTACATTTGGCACAAGGTTTCTTATGGCTTGTGGTACATCGGAGTCAGTGGATGATGTGGTGAGGACGTTCCCATTTGAAAGGGTACAAGTGACCTTAATAGCAGGCTTTAAGAAACGCGGCTTGATCATCACGTCGATAGAGCTGGGAAACCCGTTCCACATTAAAGCTTCTTCGCAACTATCATACACTAC
Organism: Carybdea cf. marsupialis auct. non (Linnaeus, 1758); assembly: GCA_010016065.2. Lineage (NCBI taxonomy): Eukaryota > Metazoa > Cnidaria > Cubozoa > Carybdeida > Carybdeidae > Carybdea > Carybdea cf. marsupialis auct. non (Linnaeus, 1758). The sequence continues at coordinate 1,851 of JAAAKL020006058.1, forward strand.
GAAGGAAGAGAAAGGCAGGAGGAATCATTGTACGGAATGCGAAAGATGTATGTCAAATATCTTAAAAGTAACTTCAACGATCCACAAAAAAAGCCTGGTTGATATCGAATGTTACGTAACACATTTTCCTCGCCAGAGACTATTTTGCGTAATTGCTATATTTTATCACTTTTATCAAAAATTTATCATTGCTATATTTTACTCTTAAAAGCCATGATATTGAAGTTTGCAATTATTCCTTTATTCGTAACCACATATCTCTAAAAACACTGGATGGCGTCTCAAAGTGTGGTCAGTCATTGAACAACATTTGAGTCCCCATCAAGCAAAGCTGATAAACAATCTTACGTAACATGGCGGAACTTTCCGCGCTATTTCAACTTCTGCGGGCCAGTATTCATGCCCACACTTCATTGCTGTTGGAAGCAATGAGATTGATTGATCTCATGATCTTATGAACTAGTGTTCATAACACTAATCCTGTATACAACAGGATAACGATGTGCAAACACATACAGGGAAGTATGAATATATGGCATCATAAAAATTGAGGAAAGCTTAATGGCGGAATTGAAAATAAGCTTGTTGATTTCTTGTTTTGCTACTAAAGGGGCATTTTCTGATTATTCATCGATGTAATGTGTATGTTAAACAAAAGTTTCTATCAAAATACCTCTCGCTTTTATCATCTTGAGATGAACTTAAAGCTGTACATAGGGTGGAGATTTTGGAGCCCTTCAATCAATAAACCACGATATTTCAAAAACGATGTATACCCGAGAGCTGAAACGTAGCTAAATTGTAGTTAAAAAAATGAAAAATCCTATAAAAATGGAAATTTCACAACCGTACTAGTTAAGGGCAATCACTATGCTCTTGATTCAGGCAAAATGTTTTTAATGCACGAAAAATACTTTTTGACTTTTTAGTATAAACATGTGTTAGTGCAAATCGGGTACAAAAGAATTTTGCGCTATTTTGGAAAGGTAATTATTGCTACACTTTCTTGCTAATTTCGTCAGATAATCTTCAATTAATCTATAAAAAAGCCATGTTATCATATAGCTACAGCACTGGTTTACAGCTTTGCGTCATCTTATTTCATGTAAGATAAAGTATGATAATGTTATGCATTAATTTTTGTTTACTGAAGGATAATAAGAGCAAAAAGATCTCCAAAAATGTAAAAAGTGCTGAATAAAGCGCTTTTTTACAGTAAAGTACTTGAAATGCTTGGCAAAAGTATGTAAAACAATTTTTTCCATTTACATGAACTAATATTTTAGAGGTAGAACTTTCGACAAAGACATGTAAGATATGAATCAACTATTGAGGACTAGCATTTTTAAAGAAGGTGATCCGAACATTTAAATCTCCCAAAATATCATTTTCTTTTTGCAAAAAGGTAAAAAGTAAAATAAAGACGTTTCAGAACTTTCGTATACTTCAACAATACCTTATTTGCTTCAATTGGTTACTGGGTCGAAAACCCCCCTCCCTGCACAAAACCTCGTTAATGAAAAACTCAATATAAACATACAATACAGTCATAGGGAAGGGTTCTATTATGAAAACACATTGCGCAGTTTAGTTAGGCAAGCTAGCACTTTCCTTACGAAGAGTGTGCTCAGAGTGAACCAAGTTTATTAATTTTAATATAGATGAACTTATCATACAGAATGTAAATGGATAAATGCATTCTATTATCACATACAGTCAAACTAGGGGCTTGCAGACTACTCTTACAGATCAGGTGGAGGAACAAACGCAGAAACGAAAGTGTACTGAAGGATCTGGGCATCCAGCGCAAGCTTCTGGGGCTCATAATGGGCAAGAACCTCCCTTATAGAACAGTCACGACGGTTGAGAAGGTGGTCTGGTGAAGAGCATGATTTGAGGTTACCATTCTGGCTTGAGACGACAAGGTCGTTCTTGAATGTAGTACTTTGATAACATAACTGCGTAAATGAATTATGCCAACAACGTGGATATGCAATTGACAATTGATCAATCAAAGTTGGAGGAACACTGTTTTACCTGCCACGACAGGGAGGGCCCCTAGGATTGATTAAAGTTACGGAGCAAGGTAAGGTAATGAATACGAAAATTCTTTTGGTTGTATTTTTGTTTATGCATTTTGAGGTTAACAAATTTATGTCTCAGAGAATCTTGAGCAGAAAAGTGCCCCCCCCCCCCCCTATCAACATATCAAAAAACTACTTGTGAAGAAACTTATCGAGGGCTATAACTCTTAGGAAAGCAGTTAAACATGTAGATGACAAGTATAATTCTGTTAGACACTTAGGACTAAAGATGAAACCATTACTAATACGTAAAACACACTTATTAGTTACCAGTATTATCAAACAAAGTTTATGAAACAAATAGAAAGTTGTAGAGTGGCAAATCATTTCTCTCGTTGCTTTCATCGTTTTCATGTATGGCACAGATTTCAATAGAGGTTTAAAAATATTTATAATTGCTTGTTGGGTCCCAGGTTTAATTGACGGGACGCAACTCGCATCTTTTACCTATTCTGTCTATATTCCAGTAGAAATAAACAAAAGACATTATAAAATATTTCTCTGTGATATTATGAAATATTCAAGATATATTATCCGCATTTACGTTATATACAGAGTTATTTTCTACTTTTTGTGAGAAAAGTTCAAATCAAAGCATAGAGACGATTAGCTGAATTGAAGTAATACATGAAGTAGTAAAGGCCGTTACTATGATTTTTAGAAGCAGTTTATCTATCTAATGTTGCACATAGTAAGGTATATCAGTCTATACCACTTTTCAATCTCATCATATCCTTACTGCTCTTTAAATCTTAAAGCTACTAATCGAAGTCAAAAATGTCCTTACGTTATAGTCCTAGATAATATGAATGTTGTGAAACTATTGAAAGTTTCAGATGTATTTGTACTTATTGTACTTAAATCTAATACAGCATATATCATATAGCAGAAATGAAAACTCTGGTTAATACTAAGCTTCAACTTTAAAAATACAATCAAAGTTTGAATAAAAAATGATGACATGGTAAATTGTTCTTCAATTTTTTGGTTACCTTAGTATGAGCTTATTTTCGGCAAAGTTTGCAGACTATTTCCGGATACTTAATTCAGTAATTTGTAATAGCCTTCAATATCACATTACCTGCTTCGTATACCTTTACTTGGCACAAAGTCAAAGTCGTTGAAGTTGTTGGACTTATCTTTACTGTTCTTCCTGCTATAAATTGTGAACAACTTACAGGTACAAATTGTGCTCTAGTCATGGAATTGACATAGGAACATCTATAAAAAAAGAAGCAAAACATTACAGCATTTTTCAATTCGGAGTTTGAATATGCCACTCTTAGATACATCGTAATTCATTTATGTACCTTTGCGATGTGCTACCAAGTGCACTGGGTGTCTTGTTGATAGAGTAATCGTACTTTTGGGCGTTTACGTGCTTCCGTATGCGATTGGTAATATTCCTCCTACTGACATACACAAAGAGAAGATGGTCTCCCCTTACGGAGCAAAGAAAATCTTATGGTAGTCGCTTTAAAATGTTTTTAGCAAATTCATTTCAGGAGTTGATTATTTCATTTATTTAGTCTCATTTTACATGAAAAGGCTAAAAAGACCTCTTTACGAATTCCTGCATACTACACTATATTTCGCTACTGATCTTCCCTTTTGTAGTCAGTGTTCCTTTGTTAAGTGAGGGTTTTATGACTCAAGGTATATCCTGGCTCACTGTAGTATTAGGAGTTGAGCTGCACTAAAAGCTTTGGGGGTTTAATTACAGTTTAGCCTCTGAATTCAAACCTGTAACAGCCAAGCAGGTTCAAGGGACTAAGGGGCACAACATCATCTGGCTTAAACCACCATTCAGCCACACAATTAAAGCCAGTATATCTGAGGTACTTCTTACGCTAATTGAAAACATTTCGTCTAACACTCACTGCCAAGTAAGACATTTAATAGGAATACAGTTAAAGTAAGCTATCCTGCCATGCCAAGTTTTAAGAGTTGTATCAATCAGCACATCAATCATATTTTGCGTCAAGTAAAACAGGTTATGAATAGAAGCTCTAGATTTAAAGTGCAAGGATAGGAGAATAAGTGGCATCTGCAAGATGAATGTTTAACTAAGGTTTTAGTTCACAATTCCAAGATAGCAGAGATAGTATCAAGTACCATACAAGTTCTTTAACATTGTAAAATAAGGCTATAGTCTGAACTAGCAGCTTATATGTCGTATAAAAAAATGAGCATAACACTACAAAAAACTTAAGGTGCAGTATTTTATAACTTGCAATGCAATGGTGACAGATGTAAATGCAACTTATGCACTAGCTAAATGCATTTGAATGTAACAGATGACAAAAATAATATTTTGAATCTCCAAATGCTGGCATAGGAATTCTTTTGTTGCCGATAATACAAGGACAACTATTATGACCTCGTTATTGTATGTTGCGGTAGATAATAAACAAAACTGTTATGGACTTTTTTTGACAGGGGGGGGAGGGGAGGTTATTTATTGCGGTTTGATGAACGTCACGTGATGCTCAGGGGGCGTCTGACGATTTATTTTGAAGATCACTGTCGGTTTAAGAACATTACGCAAGGCATACGAACGACTTAAGAACTATCATTTAGAATCGATTGCAACAATTAATAATTAGATGCTATTAACTAATTGCGAGAGCTGACTTCATGACATGGTATCCTCCTTTGCCTCATTTTACAAACTATCTTTCGCGTCGCACGGGAAGTTGTCGGCTAAGGTAAAAATACATTCGTTTATATACAGCTATAATATCAGCAACGGATTTTGTATGCGGTTATGGCATACCCCCTGAAAATCATCTTGATGAGAATTGTTGCAATCCTAATTATGATGACTTGCGAAGAAATAACAAATTATGTTGACTCTCTCCTTGCTGCATTTGTATGGTAGACCAGCATCTTTGTTGTTAACTCATTTGATTTTTGAAATTTATGATTTACTTATTATGCAGTATGTTAAGTTACAAATGTCGGGATGGTTGTTTTTTCTTAAATGTAAGATTTCAATTGATACGTTAAGAATCCAGTTAAAAATCTGTGATCCTGTGGTGGTTTTTAGGTACTACTTTTACTGTTCATCATGTTTTGGAGATGAATTGCCTGTGTTATTTTACCCCTATTACAACTTGTGTTATTTTACCCCTGTTACAACTTGTGTTATTTTACCCCTGTTACAACTTGTATTTACTTTACCCCTGTTACAACTTTTGTTATTTTACCCCCGTTACAACTTGTGTTATTTTACCCCTGTTACAACTTGTGTTATTTTACCCCTGTTACAACTTGTGTTATTTTACCCCTGTTACAACTTGTGTTAATTTACCCCTTTAAAATCTGCTTTTTCAGTTGCAATTTGTTACTTCGCTCAAGAAAACGCATTTAAGATTTAAAGTATGCTGACAATTTCAAATCTTTTGTGTACGGTACAGTGTCTAAGATTCAAATCAGAGTATTAAATTATACAGCATCTACTTCAGACCGCTGAACTAAATTTTGATACAAATCGACATCAGCGCACACTAAGTCATTTATGATCACATGATAGTATCTTCCATTTGCGTAATGAAGTCACTTTATTCATAAAGCTTGCGACGTAGTAAGCCAATGGTGGAAAAACTATTCTTAAATTCCAAGAAAGCCCTTTTTCCGACAAGGTGAATTATTCAACGATGTGTTGTAAAGATTACACGCCACTTATATAATAAAATCTTAACAACGTTTGACCTATTTATGAATGCTTAACAGTAGTAAAATTGAGCAAAAGCACTAGCAGTACGAGGATTAAAACACGAACAATTTCTTTGAAATAGTAGTATATCCAATACAGTTAAGGAAGTCTGAAACAAGAGCCATTGTAGGTAAAGCTTGTAGTCCTGTTTCTTTGTGAGCCATTTATGCATTTTTCTAGTCGTTCTGCCCACCACAACTCTACTCCTTGACTAGGGCCTCAACTTAATTCATTTCCCAGTTTTCTCCTTTCCTGTTCAGAAACAATATAATTTAATACCGCCTCTTATTGTCCGGAGCAAGACATCCTAAGTACTTATTAGCACTTTCATATTCATATATTTCAAAATTCTAACCACTAATGTGAAGATGTCATAAAGTCATGTTAATAAGGAAACAATTCTTTATTTTACCTTCAGTTGCTACACAACCAACAAATGCCAATAATCAATTGTCATGCCTAAAAGCGATTTCACGCTTTTAGTAACAATCGTTTAAGTGTGCATACAGGTCTTCAGAAAACACTGTTAATTAAAATTCTGAATTCCAAAAATTTCGAAATTGATTGAAATAAGTATTAATAGAATACTTGTCAAAGTTAAAAAGGATGTGTCTCAATGTTGGTTATAGAGATCATTCTCAGATTGAGACTGATGTTCTTCATCAACAAGCGGAATGCGGTGAGTTGCGTAAGAGTGAGACTTTTTGTAATATCGTGAGGTCACATGTAAATACTCCAGCGTAAGCAACCTAGAGCAAAATGTCAGCAACTACTTACAAAGTACTCTCCACCTCCACTTTCAAATTGAGTATCTTTGTAGACGTGTAGATTCCACCGATTGAGATTGAAACAGCTCGAACCCTTCTTGTGCTTATTAAATCTACTTGCCAGAAAGGATTGCCTCCTGTTTGTGAACCACAGGTAGGACTCGTTCCAAAAATACCATCATTGACCTTGTCAGCATTGGTCATTCCCGTTGCGGTTTTGCCCTCAGCAACATCAATGAGGCCTAGCATATAAAAAGAGAGGCCAGGAAAAGTTGCTTTAACTTCAAACTTCGGTACTTCTTTACCCCCAAATTCTTGCTCTCAAATGTTGAGGGCAAGAAAGAAGGGTTCATAAGTCATTGGAGACTTTTTAAAATTCACATCAATATCAAGTATTACTCAAAACCTAAAATATCCCCCAGTAACGAATACATATAGTCAAAAGTTTTTGTCAGGCACTGTTCACAGTAATTGTCTGGAGAAAATGTAAAAAATATATAGGAAATGAGATGGTGGGATAAATTGCTGGAGAGAGCACCTGTATGAATGACAAACTGTCTGTTAATCATACAAGCGGATAACGAATAAGTTGTGAAAAAGTATTTTCGCGACAAATCACTGGTTTCCTTGTTTAATAAATGCAGCCTTCTGATCAGAAAGATGAAATGAAGAATTCGCTTTTGATAACACTCTTAAGGAATCCTGTTGACAATTGTCGCATTCAAAACATTTGATCAAGAACCAGTCTAGTGCTCCCTTGTTTTGATAAAAGTAAATTTGATGTCTGCAATATTTACCATAGAACGCACTTCTTCTGATGAACAAATGGAATCCATTCACTAGTTTTGGCAAAGGCCTGTAATATTGTAAATAACATGAATATGCAGTTTTGTAAAAACAACTTTTCAGATCCACTTATGGTCATTCTATAAAAAAGACTGCACCCGTCTGACGATCCATACTCCAACTTTCAAGTGACGTCATAATCAGGGAAAACTCTCAAAGGATATAACAGAGTGCCATAGGTATTCTGTTCTATTCATATTTCTAGTTTGGCCTCAGTCTACTACAAGCCACGCAGCTCATTTGCAGCCGGCAAGACACCAGTTCGTAGCACCACACTACCTCCGAAAATGGAGGAACCCGAAGAAGAAGGCGCCCCATCACCACAAGAGGAGCTGCAACAAGTGCCTACAAGCGCCACATAGGACTTCAATTTTTTAATGCGTTTGAGTTTTATCTTTGCAAATGGTTATGGAATGTTAAAGTTTACTAAAAGGGAGATTTACATGTCTGATAATATAACTACGCATAAACCAAGGAGGAAATGGTAATCTTGAAATAAGACTTTGTAACTATCCTATAATAAAGTAATAATGGAAATGAGTAAGTAAAATAGGCGTCACGGCAATAGGCAGAAATTGTATTAATATCCTTACTGGCTCATAGGCGCCATTGAGGGAAGCAAGGGCCAGTAAGGGGCTAATACTCCTCCTTCAATTAAGCCAAATGTCATATTAAATGATGTTATAGATGGTTCAAAAATAGGTGCGGTTAACATGACTTAAATTTCACTTGCGTCTATACACACTACGAAGAAGTTTATAAAATGATAATTTCTTAGCTACATACAAGAAAATGACATTGCAGAATTTCAATTTCATCTTAAAACTGGGAACTACACAATAATTGGAATGAGTTCATGACAGAAATCTGCAAACATCAAAATTAAAATGGAAAACATAAAAAACTGCTTAAAAGAAATTGTTTTATTTTACCTGTTGTAAACGAAGGGTCTAGCGGACCGAATATTTCTACCTCACAGAGCTGTAGTTCATTTTGTTCCGTCAAACGAATAAAGACGAATTGTCCCGTCAATATTACCTCACACTCAATAGTTTTAATTTCTGCTTGAGCCATCTGACCCACTTTTGCGCATCTTGTAGAGGAAAGAACACAATAATTACTTTAAAGAAACAGATATCTATGATATTAATTTCTTGCATAACAAATGATTGAATGCAGTTATCCTACATGAAAGGTGTAGCTCCTTAACACTATCTCAAATGGAAAATGTAAGAACAATTTAAATACCTTTTTAAGTTGTAATTACAATTTAATTGAGCATTTAAATTGTAATTACAACTTAAAAAAGTATTTACAAACTGAAAATGTAATGAGAAATTAAAACTGTCGGATTCAATGTTTGCTAAGAAAATAGGAACAGGGATGACCTTGCTAATTTTTTGAACAGAATTTGATCTACAGAATCGGGCTGGACCCACTGATCTATAAAAAACACTGGATTGAGCATCTTCCGTCTGAAAGTGAGGTCAGTCGTCGGATTCCATTTCAGTCCCCATCACACAAAGCTTATAAACAATGTTACGCAACATGGCGGACTTTCCTGCTCTATTTTAACTAATTGGGGCCATTACTCGTGACTACACTTTTTCGTAGTTGGAAACAATAGGAAGCTCGATCCAGTCATTTTTAGAGATCAGTGGCTAGACCCCGTACAGCTACAAAAGTAATCAATACTCAGCAATCAGTTTCTCCAGTGCTGTCATCCTTAAATTCTCCAGCAAGTCCTAACCAATGTCCTTTATCTGCGGTTATTCTTCGATGCCTGTCATCCAAGTTAAATATGTTTCTGAATGGTCGGAAAGGTTCTCTGTGTTTCATTGTTATCTCTTTACCGGCTTTTTTTTGGGGGGGGGGGTGAAACCCCTTTTTTCCCTAGTTTTTGTTGTTGTATTTTCCTTTATAGTCCGTGAAAGGATATTCTAGTCATTGAATATATGTGCCCTCATCAATCTCGACAACAAACACATATTAAAGTTTTAATTGCTATGTTATCCTTGAAGTTTCTCAAATTTTGTGTCACAGTGGAAAGATTTGATGCTTACTGTTAAATATATCAATAATATTTTGATCTAGAATAAAAAGGAATGTAAATACATTTTTATAAAACCCACTAAATACTATAAAACAAAGTTATAAGACGTACGTATTCAAGTACTGAATTGTAAGTATTGGAAAAAGATTCCAAATCAAAGGTGATCTGAAGTAAGTGCAAATATTTTAATAGTATAATCTTCTATCAAACAAAGTGAACAGTATTATTTCAAACAAATGTTACAACCGAAATCGGAAATAAATGACCCTGACAAAGTTCATTTCAAATATTCCTCTCGTCTTTTGAACTTCAGCCATCTTGTACCTGGGACTTAATTTTTCTTTACCTCCGAACAAACTCGACTTTCCCTCTTTCTTTGTTTTGATTGTTTGTGGTTCTGTTACGTATCACTTATCACATTCTTTGTGTAAATGTCACATCATTAGTACTTCCAGTATTCCCACTTGATCAAACCACTTAACTGTACTTCATTTAGTCATTTTCAAAGTCATGCTACTTTGCTATTGTTTTTTATCTTGTATGAATGCAACCTACCATACGTGTAAAACATTCCTGCAGATGATGTATGTTACATCAAATGCTTGATAGAAATTAGTACACGATCGATTTCTAGTGCTTACTTTATTTGCCGTTATGCTTCATTTAAAAGTTTTTAGCCTTGTTTTTTATATTTATAAGTAGAATCAGATTTACATCTGGATTACTTGTTGCCAGTTTTTCAAACATATCGTATTGGAAAAAGGTTGTCTGTGGCACTTAGAATATCTAAGTTACTATTCTAATGTAACCATGTGACATTAGGCAAAACGGCAGCTTCGTTGTCTTTTTCTAATTTCACTAGTTTTTCTAATTACAGATCAGTGTTTTTTATGTCTATTTTTGAAATAGAGTTGGTAAGTAAACTAGATGTTGTCTATAATAGTACATAAGAAAGTCGGCAGAGTCTTCATCTGTAAGCCTAATCGAACTTTCATTATCTGCACCGTTTCATACAGCATCGAGGAGAAACTCCGTTTCTTTCCCACTACCACAAATTAAACTTGGTGACCTCATCACACTCTAAGCAAACATTGTTTCCCTTTTATAACAAATAAATCGCTAGTTTCAAATGTAAAATAAGGTCTTCCATAGCACCTTGAAGAGTTTCCTGTCTTTTATATTATTTTCTATAATATTTCCTGTCCATTTAGACTGACTCGCGTTTCATACATGTGATGATTCCACAACAATCCAGAAATAGTTTTGATTCGAAGCTGTACATGGCCTGGCTTAGTCGTTTTGAATTTTTTTCCATATGTTTTTTCCTTTAAAAAATTCAAAGAATATACAGGCTAAATTACCTTGTTTAGAAGCAAGTCTTTCCTCATACATCCTCACGTAACTATTCCCGATAAATCATAGGGAACTATTTAAAATTCATATGATCGGTAATGACGAAGATATCAATAAAGTTATACTTACAGGACGTTACTTTCAATGTTAGCAGGATCACCGTTGTTGCCAATCCATATCTCAAAATTTTTAAGTTTTGTATTATCATCCACTACGTTTGTCACTCTAACAGTTTCTACTTGCTGCGGACTTCCTAGGTCAACTTTCCACCAAGGTTTGTTTACGTTGGTTGTTGATGAACATTTCCCATTGCTAAGCGTATTATCCAAGTTTCCATCGACTGCCTTATCTGCTGAATAACTTCCGGAAATGTCGATTTGAGTAGCAGTTTTTTGACTAGCAAGACTTGCACTGATAACTACAGGTAAATAACGATGACATATTGAGATGTCTATCATATCATTTCAAATTAGTCAATCATATCAAATCAAATTAGTTTAAGAAAAGGCAGAGAATAGCGTGCAACTTACAAACTATTACATGAGTAAGTGGCTAATGATGTATTATTCATTCATGACAGCAAGAGGTAACTACTGACTGCTATGGCATTTTATGGGCGCGGTTACATATCTTCACCTCCAAGAAAGACTTGTCATACTTTACTCAACTAGTAAACATAGTTTTCCAATAGTTTCAAAAAATGGAGGAATTATGTCATACAATTGTTGATTAAGTTGTCTGCTTATTCAACGAATGCTTTGGGATAGCTTTCAGCGTGCACAGCACTGTCTTCGTGCCGTCTTTTTTCGCCGTCTTTGCCTTCTAGGTCTTTCAGTTATGGTCAAAAAGGAAGAGTTATAATCTAGAACCGCTTTTAGAGCAGCTCAAAAGAATTATACTTGCAAATCAGTTTACCCCGGAAAAATGGGGCAAATGCTTTAAACCCATGACGTTGCTTGTAGAAAAGTCTGTACAATGCTTTACTTAAACACATGTGCCAAAGTCCGAACACCAGATGGAGGCACAGAGCTCTTTGACATTTTAAGAGAGTCAGCAAGTGTGACACACTTGTACCGTTCATACTAAACTCTCCGTATTTCTGCGGACAGAAAATAGAGATCTGTTTCAAGTTAAAGAAATGGAGAAACGTCGTCACCTTACAATCACCGTTACCAACCCGGAATATGCAGATGGTTTTACAATCATTGTGAACACAATTGTTGATGCACAGTTTCTATTGTATAGTCTTGAAACTTCTGCAGGAAATATACGTCTGGACCATTTTGCCGGAAAAGCCAAGTTTCTCAAGACATCCTTCAATTATTTTGGAAGCAACATCGTTTTAACAAAGACTGAGGAGAAAATCAACACCGGCAAGGCATGGAGAGCTCTAGACGGCATACAAGCTCTCTGAAAATCATAACTTTCATTGGACTATAGAGCGCCGTGAAGGAGAAACATATCGAGACACTGTTAAAATAGAGAAGCAAAACTATAAAACAGCTCGATGACTGATGCAAAAATGCTTTTGAGACTCAGCAAAAACATCAGATGTCTTATTGTTCTGTCAAGAAAGTTATTTTGTATTTGGGATCATTAATCATAGCTAGTAAAACAATGACTCAAAGGTAAGACGTCGTAGTATAGTATCAAAAGGCAGAATATGTAATTAGGGATTTTTATCTTGCTGCCGGCGGTATATGGGGTTGAGTGGTATTGGTAGTAGCCTTGAATAACCTGTCTGTCGCATGTTCCCATTAATGGAGCATGGATGGGATCACCGGTCCTCATCAGCCTTCCCAAGTCTCTCACTTATGGCTCCAAGTAGCCGGTTGTGCTCGCCTGCGGCAACACCCCGGTACCTCCACTCGACTTTGGTGCTAAACTAAGTAAAGGGAGGTGGGCAGCTTGCTTCTCACTGGGCTGCGGGGATGCTTACCCCTAGTGCATGAAGACTGGAACGGCGGAGAAGGCGGAATAACCAGACCTGGTCAACAGTTTTAAAGGCGGACCGAGCAACTTCTTCTTGGTAGCATTCCTAAAAGGGTAGATGGAACTCATCTACAAGAAGGCAACTCCGAATAAATCTGCGACCAGTTTTCCTACCACTCTGTGGGCTAACCTAGCCTTGGCGGATTGGGACGTCTGGTTGAGAGGGTGGATCTTGTTCTGCACACGCAACATTCATCTAAATCTCTTGCAGGCCGTCGCGGCTAACACAAGCCCTGTGGCGATGGAGACGTGGTGATGGAGACAGGTAGAGGATGCTACTGGAAGTTTCTAGCTAAAACTCTGTAAGTCAGGCGATTCGAGGGTGATGGTCATTCGGCTAGAAATCTGGGATAATTTAGCTGTCCGTATCCTCCTCGAACGACAGAGCAGGTCTTTTAAGGATCAGCGCTGCTCCCCTCAGTCAGGGGAAGAGGAGAGAAAAAGAGCCCTAAACAACGACCAATGGGATGAAAGGCGAACAGCAATAATTGAGCGCACACTTCACAAGTACCGCATAGACATAGCCGCTCTGATTGATACCAGGTTCTCCAAGGAAACCGGCTTAGAAGAAAAAGGAGCAGACTACATTTTCCTTTGGGAAGGCAAACCTAAAGATGCCCCACGTACCTAGGGTGTAGAATTTGCCATACGGACATCCTTGGCACGAGATCTGGAGCCACTACCGAGAGGCATCACAGGCTCACGGTTCTCAGTTAAATTTGCCAACATCATCAGTGGACACGCACCTACGATGACGCATACAGATGAAGTTAAAGATGCCTTCTACGAGAACTTGGATAGAGTCATATTCGCCATACCAAAGATGGAAAAACCGATTCTGTTGAGCAACTTCAATCTGCGTGTTGGATCTGAACACAGACTGTGGCCCAACGTGCTTCGAAGACATAGTCTGAGAAAGTACAACCCCAACGGTGAGCATCTACTCTCCAAGTGCGCTGCACACTACTTGAACATCACGAACTTGTACTTGTCCATCATAAGGACAAGTACAAGGCTACGTGGAAGCACCCTAGATCAAAGCACAAAGCATCTACTAGACTGCATCACCGTGCACCAGCGGTACAGTGGGATATAATGATTACCCGAGCGCTAAGAGGTATTAACTGGCTTTCTGATCCCCTCCTGACGAGACGCGTGATGAAGCTTCATGTTGCACCACCTAAAAGAAGGCAACGAAAACTCGTGTGAAGAACTGAATGTGAAAGAGCTCAGTCGTGCGAATATAGCGAGTGAGCTAAGTGAGAAGCTGCAGTCGAATCTCAGGCTAGCCCCTGAAGTTGATGACTGCCTGGACCTTGAGAGACTGTGGAGTGACTTTCTCAACAGTACACTCAATGCTGCCATGGAAGTACTAGGCGGAAGCATCAAAAATAGTTTGACGAGGGCGATGCTGAAATTAAGGAGCTACGAAATGGGCTGCACAAAGCTCAAAGGAACTACATCGCTGACAAAACATCGCAGCAAAAATGAAATACCTTGAGTAAATACGAGCAGCTCAAAAGCATCAGAGGAACATGAATAACAAGTGGTGGGAAGCCCAAAGCTGCCGAACTCCAAGAGGCGTCAGACGGTCACGATACAAAGGCCCTGTTCAGCGGATGGAATGCGGTGTATGGCCCTCGGGCAAACGGCTCATTTCCCATTATGTCAGCGGATAATGCAACACTACTGACAGATAAAGACAAACTTCTTACCAGGTAAGCCGAACACTTCAATTCACTCCTCAGGAAGAAGTCGGATATCAGCGGTGATGCTTTGCGCAAAATCCCACAGATGCCTAAGGTGGAGCATCTTGATGAGGCACCATGCCGTCCAGAAGTCTCTAAAGCAATTAAGCAGCTTGAGGGTGACAAGGCACCAGGTTCTAATGGAGTACCACCGGAGGTGTACAAACAAAGAGGGGCACACATGGTGACTGCACGTACCAGACTGTTTGGGGCGTTTTGGAAGAAAAGAGAAGTACCACAGGACTTCAAAGATGCATCAATTATTCCTCTTTACAAGTGCAAGGGTAAACTCGCATAATGTGATAACCACCGTGGGATATCCCTACTCTCAATTGCTTGAAAGATCCTAGCAATAGTCATCTTAAACCGACTCACCAGTGAAATGACTGATAAAGTGAACCCCGAATCACAGTGCGGTTCTCGTAGGGGACGCGGCACGGCCCACATGATCCTTGCATCCAGGCAACCACAAGAGAAATTCATAGAGGAACACCGACCTCTCTACTTTGTATTTGTGGACAGAAGAGAGGGGCTCTGGAAACTGCTTCAGAAGGTTGGATGCCCAGAGAAACTAAGTGCAATCATCTAATCGTTTCATAGCGGTTTGAAGCGTCAGGTCTACGATAATGGTAACTACTCAGCACCAATTGGCATAACCAATGGCACAAAACAAGGATAGTTGCTTTCCCCTACGCTGTTTGGCATTGGGTTGCACTCATGCTGCAATACGCATTCAACGAGGTGGAATGTGGTGTATACCTCCAAAATAGATCTGACAGTGGTTTCTTTAACCTCAGACGTTTCTCCGCCCGGGTGTTACCGCGGAGATAAATTTATGGATCAACTTTTTGACTTTAAATATTATCATAGCACACATTATGCAGTGCTCTGATTGCGTAAAGAAATCAAGAGTGCCGTTTGGTAAAATTTAGTCGTAATAACCTAGTCAATTATAAAATAGACATTTTTCTCTAAAACAAAACAAAGTTTTAGATATGCTAGCTCAAATTAATGTTCCTTAAAAAGAACTTATGAAAACTCACAAGTTTCTATAAAAGCAAAGAGTGTGGTGGTAGATTACTTAAAGGGATATGATTTTTGAAAACTTTAAAATAAGGTTTTGGTCCCCTCTCTTATCATGTACTTTTTTATCAATCTGAGAATACATAAAACTAGAAAGACAACCATTCTTTTTGGAAGCTTGCTGAATTTTAATCCAAAGAGTATTTTGGAAGCAAATCACCCAAAAACGTGCTATCAATACTTTATAAATACCCGCAAAGAGACAACAGCAAACAACGCAAAATGTTAACTTAATTGTCATATACTGAAGAAGGTATTAGAGTTCATGTAACCTCACGTCTCTTAACACTCCTCCACTGCCCCCAGAATCTCCAAGCAAGAAAGTCTTGAAAAACCTAACACTGTGAAAGGTTGACCGTTGAAGAGCTTAACGTACGGCAAGAAAATGTCAGGGGGAATAGAGATAACTGATCATTGTGAAATACTGGGTGGTT
Source organism: Carybdea cf. marsupialis auct. non (Linnaeus, 1758) (assembly GCA_010016065.2). Classification (NCBI taxonomy): domain Eukaryota; kingdom Metazoa; phylum Cnidaria; class Cubozoa; order Carybdeida; family Carybdeidae; genus Carybdea; species Carybdea cf. marsupialis auct. non (Linnaeus, 1758). The sequence continues at coordinate 17,929 of JAAAKL020006058.1, forward strand.
CCTGGTGTTTTATTTTGCTTCACACAAGATGGAGAAGTCTTTCAATAGAACTCGTCGGAGGGAATTTGGAAACTACTCAACTATCAGGGACTTGAAAGTGTTTGTACTAATTATCATTAATCAACAGGTGTAACCTAATAGCTTCCTTATCAAAATGTCTTGGCATTTATTGGCAGAGGGTGAAAACGAATGTCGGTTACCACTTTCGTTTATTAATTTGACCAAGATTGTTGATGTGCTAGGAAGAAGAAAATTACCATGAATTGCTTGTGATTCTATGGAAATTTGTATAGGAAGAAAAGAAATATCTTTAAATGTGACAATAGCCAACGTTTTGGCCAACGTTTTGGAAAATGTCTGATAAGAACAAGAACTAACATTGATCTTTAAAACACGAGGTACTCCCTCTTTAATCCAGATAAGCACCATGTAAGAGAAGTCTCCATGCCAAAAAGGGTCTAAGCCGAACACTGTTTTATTTTGGAATGTTTTTGCACCACGAACTCTTTCCTGTTACAAGTATTCCATTATTTCAAGTAGAC
>JAAAKL020006059.1:0-18468 GCA_010016065.2 Carybdea cf. marsupialis auct. non (Linnaeus, 1758)
AAACTGCCGTGGTTTTTACTGTTTATATATATATATATATATATATATATATATATATATATAACAACTGTCAACTACATACTTAAAAGCATAAAAACATATGAAAGAACTAAAATGCCCTGGGGCATCCAAGGAGCTATACAATATATACATAAACATTTGTCTGTAGATTTTCCATCAGTGAGAGTGCTCAATGCAGTCATGCAGAGCCATTTAAGAAAGAACAGAAAAAGCTTCATATTATTACAATTTCCATGCGAATACTAAAAAGGTCATCTACATTATGAAATTTATGCTACACCAACAAAATTATGAACAATAACATGATTTATATGATGGCATTTGAACAGAAGTTTGGATCTTCTATTTAAAACTATCCTTTTGTTGGCTTTCAGCAGGGGAAGTTTCTGCTGAAGACAAAGGTTGCAGCTTCCCCGGCCACCTTGACATGGTTGCACATGTTTCACTATCATCCACTGCATGTTATTAATAATTGTTTTTGTCTTCAAGGTCCAAATGTGTTTGAAAGTGCTGTCTCTAGCACTGGTTGTTTATAGATTTGGTGTGGTTTATGTACCTGTCGCCAAATGTACCTCATGTGATTCCAATGTACAGTTTGTCATTGTTGTTGTTGTCTGCCTTAACTATGGCCTAGTATAAAACTGTCTGCATGAGGCATGTGCCTTCAATTGGCAGTTAGCCTTCATCCTGCAGTTGCACTGTCTAGATTGTTGTAAGTTGTTGGACTGTCTCATTTTCGCCATACTTGTTTTCTTGTGTCTATTGATTACGGATGCAAGGTTACATGTACAACTGTAGCTAACCTTTATTGTGTCTCTGTGGAATATCTTATACACTGTAGATAGCAAACTCATATACGCACCAGATACTGTTTGTAATTTTCATGGTGCAACATAAATGTTTGTGACTTGTTAGCATTAGTCTGAAGATCATAACAACATGAAACTGGCAGTAACAAATCCCAAGTTTAATTTCCTAAGCAATTCTTCTTTCCTATGTATATACACATGTACATATGTATGTATAAAAAATTAAAGCAATAATAAATTAAAAAAACCATCTAGCAAAACTATATCATAAATAAAAATAGTCAAATTATAAGACAATACATAAAAATATTTACTTTAAAATAAAAAAGCAACATATTAATGAATACAAGTGAAAATTTCAAAACTGATTAAAAACATCCTAAGCTTAGCATGGCATGGATAGCATAAACAAGTTAACATGGACCAGGTTTCTTCAATTAAATAAATTCAGAAGGTACAGCAGGACACCCAAATGAAGTTGGACCATGCTAGCTAAATATTTGAATGGCGTTAAAACTTTAGTGCCATCTATACTGACATCCATTATATATGTTGCTGTTCTTTGTCCATTAAAGCAATAAAGAGCGGGTGTTGGTTTGTAGAGGGCTGGGCTGGTTGCTTCACAGCAAAAGTTTCCTAATGTACAAGGTACTTTCCAAAGGACAAAAAATAAAACAAATATTTGCTAGCAGTTCCGTTTCCCCTATGGCATGGGGCAAAATTCCTGTTCATCCCAAACAAGAGAATATTAATCATCAACTACCATATCTTCTAATCTTTTGCTATTTCCATGGCATATTCTCTACTCCTTATATAGAAACATTAGAATTTATCAAAGGAAAACTTTACTTCCTACAGCGAGGTCTATACCAAGTAGAGTTTAAAATACCTTCCACGTGCAAAATAAAGAGGATTTTTACAAAATATATTAAAAGAAGGAACAAAGCCCTTCCATTTACTATCAACACTCGAGTAAATTAATTCTTGTTGTCATTTGATTTTCACCTGCCTAATCACCCTAATGATGACACCATCACGGAAGTATGGAAATCTTGCATTTATCATAGTAAAAAAAAAGATGTCTCCAAACAGCAAAATCACTCTGCCATCAACTTTATCTACATTTTAACCATCATTTGCCTAAAAGCTGTTGTTACTTCTGTTACATTGAAAACATTCTTAGTTCTTACTAAGATAAACAGAATATAATAATAATCATCATTATCATTGCTTGAACTTAATTATTAGCTTTCCCACTAAGCCCAGGTTACCCCAATAACTGTCTTCCACTGGAAACAGTCCTTTTATAAGGTTTAATAAATCCATTGAGTACTGTGGTCATTCTCAAGAAATTGACCCGCAGCCTTTCCTCTATTTCTAAGACTTTAAACAAATACCACCTTGCAACTCCTCAATAAGTCATAATGCATCCTGTATAACCTTCCCTAATACCACACGAGCCAACCTTTTTCATTTATCAAAGGGTTTCCTATCCTTCAATGTAACCTTGCACACTCAGGGTATGGTCTAAAAAATGTCATCACTTTGGAAGGTTCTGCTCAAGTTGACACTCTTCAAATTACTTGAGATTCAAAAAACCCAACAACACGTATCCCCACATTCATTGACGCTACCTCTGGGTAACTAGAAAGCATAACAGATTCTGGAAATATCTTAGTACGTCAGCTTGCTTCACAGGAAGGCATAATTCGAATCAGACTTCATTCAACAACAAGATGGACGGGCGTATAAAGAAATTCCTACTTTTGTTACACAGCCATCTTTGGTATGTCTATTAAGTTTCTTAAGTAACTTGACTACATAAACAAAGACTTGCGTTACAAAAACTATTTTAACTATGCAGCTTTAAGTCAAATAAAGTTGCTGGGTCTTGCACAGAGGCCTCCTCACTCTGTTTGAATGTGATGTAGCATTTAAGTTTCTGGTACAAAGCACAGTAAAGTTCATTCACTTTTTTCTCAGGGTTCACAGCAGCTGCCAAACTTTATCCGATTTGTTCTTTATGAATAGGTAAGACCCAATGTACGCTGGTTCGACGGCCATCGATGGGACAACAACAGGTCCTGGTCCGATAACGTAAACCAGACGTGAATAAATTATGCGGTCTGAGTAAGCCCGATCATGTGACAAAACACCTGGATTGGTCGACCAAAGACCTCATTGATTGAAGAGACTTCCTGTCCCGAGTCTATCAAGTCTACTATCAATGAGTCTACGCAATGTAAACACAGAGGTTTCTAATATTACAACCATTCTCTGTCGCCGTTTGGTATCATCCATGATGAAACACTACTGGATCGATACCTCTCATCAAGTTTTATGGTTAAGAATTTGAAAGAAACAAGAGTGAAATAAACCCAACAACTTTTCCTGTTTGAAGTATACACCATGAAAGTACCGGTTTACAACGCCATCATCATGGTTTTCGCTGTTATGTAATAACAAAGAGATAAGTATTTATGCAAGCACGACAGCTTCAGCAGGAGAAAACTGCTCCTTCGGTATCAGTGGCCCGTTCCTTAACCCAAGAAAGCCGACAAAAATATAAAACCTAGTTTGACAATGGCCTTTCGCCTTTTCAAAGTTTAATAGATGACAATTTTTCCGGTACTACATGATCTTGAGAGGTAATCAAGTCAGCATCACATATCGGTGTTTTATCCGACCCTTCTCGAGATATACTTGAGACTTGTTGCATTAAAAACCCACATGGCTACACGAAATTTCTGAAATACTTCTTAAATATGGTAATGAAAATGTAGATATTCGCCAACAGCAAATCCTTTTCATGGACGTTTGAAATAGATCGCGAGGCCTGAGTGCCTGCAGCGGTAAGTTGAAAGTACATCTAGCCCTTAAAACTACATCTTCAAGGAATCAACCCAATGAAAACAAGGATGAAGAATGCCATCGATCGCATCCCTTTCTTGTCGTTCAAGAAGAAAGATTTCATAATTTAACTACAGCCGGCGATTGAATATAATCTTAGCAGAGGCTTTACAACACAAAAACATGAAGTAGCAGAAATAGTGGTGTAATAAAGTAGGATTATGTACTTCCATCTATGTGTCATTCCACAGAGGAGATAAAAGCACGATTATCAACCTAGGATATTTCTCAACTAATTGCACCCCCATTCAGCACTGCTTACGATCAAAAATATTTAGAAATCCTACACTGCTTATACAAATCCCTCGGAACATATGTCTGAGTATCTGATCAAGGGAACATGTTTGCAGGCTAACCGATGTCAAGTTCGCACGAAGAAGCTGTTTTAACAGATCCAAGGACGGGAGCCAAGATCAACAAAACCTTGTCAGATCGTATTAATAAACCGCTATCAAATGAATCCTATGTTCACTGAAGGCTTTAAAAACATCGCAGTCTGTTTTATTATAGTCGAATGATCAAGGCCTCAATTCTTGCATGAGTTGTCCCATATTTCCTTCTCGTTTGGTCATTTCTGGTTCGTGTGGTTCTAAAGTCAACATACGTGTGGGTTACTCACACTCCTGGGTGTGCTCTGAGATGGATTTCCAGCTGGATTTAACGCGGCGATGATTGACGACTGTCATTTGATAGCTGCAGGAATATTACATCTCATATAACTGATGTTATGATTGAGTTGTAAAACTCGGAAGGGTCTTCATGAAATTTGGGGACGCCATAGTGACTGGGGATGAAGTAAGACTTGGCTATGTAAGGGTTGAAAAATAGGCATAAAACGGAAAATGGAAACGCTACCTTGCGATAGAAAATTAACAACCCTAATGGTAGTGGGTTCTTTCTTTAAATTCGTTTTTCTCGCTTTACGTTTCTACCTTATAGAGATTTTTTTGTTCTGCCTTTTCTTTGTTCCTCCTTCCGAAATATTATTCCTTCCTCTTTTTTGACTGGTATTGGTAAGTCAGCAATGAGCTGTACCTTCTTTTTGGCATTACTGAAGTGACCATGTAAACGTTGATGATGGTTAGGCGCCCCACAAATTGAAATTTTTGCTCCTCGATACTACTTATCAACCATGCATTAGGTTAAAGTTTAACAGCTGAACCTTGGCCTTGATGTACACTGAGGTTAAGTCTTGACAATATTAGTTGAAGTACGAGAACGGTTCAATAATTCTAATGTTAGAAAGAGATGTCAGTTAAGTTTAATGCGGACCTTCGGTTAAGACAACACCAACTACTGTTATCATAAATATTAAATTTTAATTCTACTTCTCCGTTGAATTGTAAGGCTGCCCATTCGGACCCAGAATAGTTAAAGGGGGAGGGGGTGAACTCATCTAAAATCACCTCGAGGGGCCTGTATACTCATGTATAGAGCCACCGCACTTCAACTAGACTGCTGCGAGCTGCTTTCCCTCATCTACTATTTCACAGGTAGCAAAAAAATCAGATTTAGTCTGCTTTATGGATTCGACATTTAGATGGAAATTCTTTTTCTCCTTCTCTTAGCTTTTACCACATTCAGTGAAGGGGTTGAGGTTTCATAAAATCAACCAGAGGAACAAGAAAGTTACAAGAAACTATCAGGCACAGGTGTCATATATAGAAGATGGGCATTTCTGCCTTCAATGAATGTAAAATACGAACATCTGACGTAAAGTTGAATAAAGATTATTTAGTTTTTATTGTCTTTTACTTCATATAGCGGTAACTTTATCAACCTTTTCCGCAAGTCTAACACTTGACATTTATTTAAACCTTTTTCCTGATGAAAACTGCATGTGTACCAATTCAAGACAATAAAAGTAAACAATGTGCGTGAGACAAGTGCTGAGAAATATTAGGCATATGACAGAATCGGGACACGCCGGGACGCGCTTTAACGAAATTCAATGAACGGCTTTCTTCTTATCATTCATACCGGAGCACAAGCATTCAGCGTGGATGAACTACGACACCGGCAGATATCTTCAAAATTCCCTAAAATATTTGTTTACGACCTAAAAGTCAAAATTCCGAACGTCTTGCCAATTGTCAGAGCTACTCTTAAAGTCTAACTACTTCGATAAAATCCCCAAGTCCACAGAATGACACTTCAAGACTGTTTCGCTGTTGTAAGTTGAAAGAGCAACAATGAAAAATTCGAGTCAGCTTCTAGCTTACCACAATCTTTCTCGTCAGAGTTGTCTCCACAGTCATCTTCCCAGTCACATCGCCAGGCGAATGTGATGCACCTCTCGTTATCACATTTGAACTGATCAGCAGCACATCTGAAACCTGCAGAAGAATAGATCAACTATCACAACACGAATGTGACGTCGTTGCTAGACCACACGAAACGTTTGCTCAAAAAACAAGAACCTCAGTTCATAATCATGGTCAACAATTCTATCCTATATTGCTTTAAAACTTGAGTACTAACGAAAGAACTTCAAGTGAAAGGAACTTACAATTAAGACAGAAACAGCTTTTCACAGACAGGCCGATCCCATCCAGTCCTAACAAACAAGGGTGTGAGTTTGGGTAGCTCAGCCTCGACAGACGCTGAAACCTGTAGCTGATTCCACTATTATTGACTATTTTCCCTACTATAAGTTCTCGAATCCATGATCTTCGGGCTATGTTTCTTTATCAAAACACCAGTACCGAGTCTAGACTTAATAATAGTGACTCCATGGCCAAATACCCAAAACAATTATTCAAAGTTACTCACTCTTCTCTCCGAGTACAAGTCCTGCTCCTTGAGCGACAAAAACGAGGATCAAAAGTCCTCTCAACCTCTCCTTTTTCATCTTCTTCTGAAACTCCTTTCTTCTCTTTTAGTAACTGTAAAAGTAAGACCAATAACGTACATTCAATCCTCGGTTAATCAAAGAAGGAAGAAGTCAACACGCCACTACGCTTGTCTTGCAAATTACGATACTACGGTTTGTTGTCGTTCTGCTCCCTCAATGGCGCGAAAAAAGCAGAAAAACTCAAGAATTTGCGCAGCTGCTTTGATGACGTAGAGTCTGGTCGTATTCATGTGCAGATTCAGTTAGACATAGCCCCGACACACGAGGCCAGAGCCAATTCATTTTTTACAGTTGGGAATCAACGAATAGTCTCCCCTTTCCCACTTATCAATTTTCCCAAAACTGCTCATAAACATGATGATAGTATAGGTTCAAGACTTCATACTATTGTGGTTGATATCGTTTAAAGCTTTCTGGGGGTTAAGTTGGGCAAGCTTAGGTTAGTTCAGGGTCACGCTAGCTTCACTTTCGGTACAAGCTAAGCTCCCTTGTGAGGTTAGGTTACGTTTGGGCAGTGGGCGGTTGGGTTATTGAGTAAGTATTTAACTAAGGTAGTAACGCCTCTATACCGCAAAAAACGTCGATATATCAACAAAATCGTCGAGTTGAAAGATAACTTTGTTGATGCAATTTGCCTTGAACGTTAAGCAAGTTCTTTAGACATCTAGAGTCATTACTTGAAGTAGCGGTAGCTACAAGAACAGGGGTGCAAGGTAGAGTGGAGCCCGGGATCCCACCGCAATGGGCTTCCAACCAATGCAAAAAATTACATCAAGTTTTAAGAATATGCCAACGAGTATCGCATATACACGGAAAAGCCCCATACGAATCCAGCCCCAGACCTCATATCTGCTTAATGCAGTCGTTTACCATACTTGTCTGGATTGGTGCCCCGCTTTTGAGCTCAGTAAACAAAAGAAGCATTCCTTCTACGCTCCTAACCGAGTGGTTACTTGGGAATTATAAAAATGGAAGAGTTTTATCAGTAATAGTTGTTCTTTTCACAAGATGAAAATTTCACCCTTCAAACCCGCCAGTGGGTTCAACTAGCCTCGCCAGCAAGAAGTCAATGCCCCGGTCAATGACGGAGATGCCTTGACATCAAAAAGGGCATATGTCTCCTAGAAACACGTGATGTCTGTAGCAGACAAGAGGGCGTATTAGATACTGATAGCATATGTTTTCAAAAAGGACGCATTAGTGCCCGTCAGTCTCGGAAGGGAGAGGGGGTCCTGGGAAAAGTAAACTTTATTGTTGAAAAATTCTCGCACCAGGTATCGTCTACACATCACTGAAGGTTTAAAACAAATAATTCTTGCAAAGAAACACATCTGCTTGTAAACAAGGGTGCATTGATGTTAATTCAAATATTCCAGGTAAACAGAATTTAATGTAAATAACAACATAAACGGCATCTCCCATAAATGAAAAAAAACCCCAACAAATGAGCCCACGTGTATGCTAGTACAACACCGATAAGTAGAAAAAATGTCCCCTACGATCTTCAGTACCAACAGGGTCAATGGTTAGTAGCTTTGATCAAGCGCTCGGGAAGTTCAGCACTGTGCATCGATTGATGCATCTGGTGTTTTCTAGGTTACCTAAGAGTTTCAATCAACATTTCTAATAGTCCAAAACTGACTAGGTTAAAATGTTTCAGTTGTAAATGGAGAGCACCTACTTAACAAATGAAGAAATCGAAACAGTAAAGAGCCATAGTCCATGGGGATACACTTATTTTCAAGATTTAAACATGAGTCTGGGGTTAGCCAAACGAGGCTTCCTCTCCATGTGGTCTTAACATCACAAGAATCGTCAGTATCGGATAGCACCATTCGCTTTTTGCTCTATCAGTATGTATCCTTTACAGAACGGCTAAACTTAAAGAGAAAATCCAAATAGACAATTTATGACAAAAAAGATTGAAGTGTCAGAATCTGAGCACGATTGATCAAACAGAAAATTGTTCGTAAATTCGAAGAGTAATACAAAAAAAATTCCTGAAAACATTAAAATCAAGGCCCAATCTAAATTCACGATAGGCATTAGAATCTATCCCATATATATGAACAATAGATAAAACAGCTAGACACCAGAATCTACATTTAGTCCATCAGGAGCCAAAGTGTTAAGCGTTTGGATCCAGAATCTTTCCCTGTGTTTACGATTGCCTGGATCCGTCCTGTCAATTAAGATGACTTCAGCAGCCTCCTTCAGCCCATTGCATCTCAATTCACCCGTTTAACTGTTGCACAGTTAACTGCAATGGTTAAGTCAGCTCATTTGGTACCAGAGCCTCCAGGTCGATCCCTATCAGCGCTGCTGGCAGTTGTAAATTCTCTTGAGAATATACGCCCAATTTCACTTTCAATGTATATCAAGGAAGCGCAAAGTTAAACTCGGTTCTACCTATTGATAAATGTTATGTGTTTCATGTCCTCCAATATACAGTTTCGGTCTTACGAAGCCCAGGAGTATGTTAAATATGGATAGTAGAAGAAGTGTCCTCGGAGTAATGATAGCTATTTGTTAAAATTTTCGTTCTAGAAATTTGGAGGCAGTTCGGCAGGAAGAAAGGTAAAGTAAATAAAAAGTTCGCTCAAACTGCCAGGGAAGTAGTGAAAACCCTCCGAGGTACACCAAAATACTTCTGGATATACTGTAGCTTGCCGCAATTTGTCAGAATGAAGGCTTGCTACCGCAAACTAGTTGCCGCAGTCTTTGAAAAAAATAAACAGTCAAATCTTGACGTCTATTTGTCGGCCATTAAAGACAACTTCGAAGGAATTGTTTTCATCGTAGAAAAAGGCGAGCACCTCTTAAGGGAATATCAAAACTGTGCACTGGAAGATTGCTCTTCCTACCGTGTTGTTTATTTATATAAACCAGAATCTTACTTGGCTATCACAAAAATTTATTTTTCGACTTCGACAACTAGGGGTAACTGATGAAAACTGCATTCAAGTTCTTCATCCTTTGCTCTTGAACGTAGTGCAGGAAAGATGGAGAGATACTAGAAAGAAAGCCTTAAAAGAACTGAAACTAACTCTTAGTCTACTAAGAAAGCAAGCTTGTACTGGTCCAAGAATAATGGGAGGATAAATTACTCTCAACAAGATAACAATACGCGAAAATACGATAGTTCGCATGCTCCTACGAATACACCTGCAAGGATTTGTGCTTCCTGAGACTCCTGAAAATTCTTGCACAAGGTCTACATTAGTATGCGACGTGATAGCCGCTTAGGTACTGCATTAATGACACACTTACGTCAGCAATTTTCCTTTCTCAAAACAAATTAAGTTTCACATACATTGCATAGCCAGACCAGATTGCTATTGAAGTTCCCGTGCAACTCTCCCACGCTTTTCTTCTCCCAAAGTAACTCTTCTTAATTTCTATAATACATGTTCCACAAATAAACATCATATAATAAAAACAAGCTGGTACATTTATTGAGAATCCAGCAATGTTAATGTTTACAAATATACCCCAATTTGTTTCCTTCGTATGAAAGATGTTTCTAACTTTCTGCAGAGCCCTCTTTAAAACAAGCACGATCTTCAATCAACAAGGGGCTCACATTATGGAAGAAAACGCGGGAAGGGAACAAGTTAACCGCCATCTTAAATCAGATGTCTGCAGGATTTTGGTACATGTAGGATCATGAGGTTGCTTTCTACTTGGTCAATTTCAGACATATGAATGATATTTTACAAGTAGAAAATATCCAAAGCATCATCGACTCGGATACGGCAACTGCTCATGCACTCAAATAAGAAAAGCATACACATGGTCCCTTTGAGAAAATTCCTTCACCTTCAAATTTTCTTTTCACTACCTGCACTTTATTGTCCTTCAAGTGCCAAGTAAAATGAGCGGTGTGTGTGTAAAAATGCTACAAAGAGCAACAGAAAGGGTGATGCCAATAGGAGACTTGGGTCATCGCTGGAAAGGGCCATCAAAGTACGAAGAACACGAGGTTCGAAGCGAAGAAGATGGCTAACAGGAATAGGGGAAGGAAGAAGATGGCAAAGAGAAGGGAAAAAGGCAAGGAGAAGGAGCGAAATCAGAAGACGAAGAATGCGACGAAGACGACGAACAGAACCAAACGATTGAAGAGAAGGAGGTAGAAAAAGAGGGCAAAGAAATGGTGGAAGGTGAAGACGCGGAAGAAGAGGAGGAGGAAAGAGGGGACGGCAAAGAAGACGTCGATTAAGAAAACGGGCAATGGCAGGGGCACGAGAGACTAGAGTGCATGGACAGGAGAGACCTGAGAGCATGGGCAGAAGAGACCTGAGAGCATGAGCAGGATAACCTAATGCATCGACCACACTAATTACCATGAAACTCCATTTTTACACGGGGGTTACAACTATGAACACTGTAACTGTTAGCCTCGTGTGGCGTAGAAAGCTCTTTATGAGCCAATAGCCTAACCTGACATGAAGTAATAACACCAAACCAATTTCAGATCCTTGATTACAAAACATTCCAATCCCAATCCAGTAGAAACAAATACAACGGCTGTTTAGCTTAGTGTTAAAGGTTTTCCCAATACGACAATGAGCCAAACAGGTTCTATCTTTGTGAGCGGATGAACGTGGCCTTGTACCAAGAAATCGTTTCTAAATTCTGCCACGAGAGACAATAAAATCCGATTCGCACCCTGCAACTGTGAACCTAAGAAACTCGTACATCTAGTGCCAAATTCCGACATGTAGTGACAATCAGCATCATTTTGGTCACTCTCCTAGGAAGCCAAGAACGTGACAATCCAATGACAACAATATCGCTTGATCATGAAGACAACCCATCTGGAAGCGGAAGTCGGGGTTGTTTAGCACACCAAGAATCAAAAATAAAAGAACATTGTTATCATTCGACCGCCATAAGCATGTCATGACATGCTTTTACAGCCAAAGGGGCTCTTTCGAAGCTGATTTGGCTTCCTTAAGTTTCAGTTACTGGTTGACTTGCAGAGTGGTCGACACCTTGCAATCCCAAGATTACACTCGTGTAGCCTTTAGACTGTAACATAACAACCTCCTATGAAAATGTGTGTTGGCACCACTGATCTTTAAAAAAGACTGGATCGAGCTTTTCATTGTTTTCAACTGCGAAAATGTGTAGTCACGAGTACCGGCCCCCATTAGTTGAAATAACGCGGAAAGGTCCGCCATTTTACGTAAAGTTGTTTACAAGCTTTGTTTGATGGGGACGGAAATGGCGTCCAACGACTGACATTACTTTGAAACTGAAGATGCTTGATCCAGTGTTCTTTAGAGATCAGTTGTTAGCACTGGCAGAGACTTGGGTGGGAAGAGGAATGATCAACTCCTGCTGATGAATGCGAGTTTTTTTAGCTGTCTCCAATTGTCTCTTTATAAAACTTGAACCTGTGGTAAAATAGTCACTGATGTAATACATCGAGATATACAAACAAAATGTACTGTATTATTGCCTAGCATCAGTCTCATGGGGCATTCAAAGGCCACTTTAATTACGAGGAAGAAATTGAAACTGCATGCACTCAAGTGAAGATAACTGTATCAATAGTAATAACAATTGGGGGGAAAGTCAAGGATAACTGTATCAATAGTAATAATAGTAATAACAATTGGGGGGAAAAGTCAAGGATGGTGTTAGTCAGCGTGTCACGTGAATCGGGTGGTAACAGTTCTCGGTACTACATGCTGACGTCAACCATGTCCAGCTGGAATTTTCTGCACAGTTTAACGCAGCACGAGGTAATGTATTCGGTGACAGATGTCTTCAATGGCCAAGAATTATAAATATGATGGGTTGTGAATTTATGTTGGTGGTCCTTGTTCTTATTTGTATATGAGAAATACTAATTTTGGAGAATATCTTCGGTGCCCACGTCATGGGTGGTAAACGACGCACGTGGTTGATAAAAGAGGGCAGTATACCTCCAGAATATCGGTAAAAGACTCTATCCTTATAACAGTGATAATATGCTATTAAGCGGGATAAACAGAAAACTTCACGTCTTGATACCATTTGACTTTTAACGACGACTACTCGATTACAATAAGGATTGGCGCATACATTAACATAACTACGATTCGTTCAACAGCGGTAAACAGAATAGATATCATTGATAGTAGTGGTGGTGGGCATCTTTAACTATGCATGTCACGAATCGTGGCTGACTAAGGTGGTAAATGTCACGGGTGACAAATCAGTCGAGTGCTAAAGGTCGCTGGTGGCAAAGGTCAATAGTGATGGATAAATAGGTGCTACAGCTCGAAGTGATCTTACAGGGTGGCAACAGAATTCTGACTTTAAATTTCCCTGAATAGAGTCCCTGAATAGAGTCTCTGAATAGAGGTCCTCCCTCAGATATTGGTCAAATTTCGCTAAGATTATCTGAAACGAGTACCTACCAATATACCTTATTATTGTCAAAAAAGTACTTATTTATTATCTTATACACTTGAAACTAAAATTATTGTCACGATATTTTAAATTTCCCTGAATTTTGCATATCATTGGAATTTTACCAGAGTTTTTCACATCTCCTGTGCTTTCAATGAGTTCCTTTCCAAAATCTACATTTCCCGAGTATTCTAGATTTTACAGGTGGATAAACCACTATGCATTATCCAAACAAACAACCTGTCTTACACGACTACTAGTATCTGACGTAGAACTTATATATGGAAACGGCATTGATGAAGCGAAAAGCGGATCCGAAAAAAATGGGATCGAGGTCCCAGATAGTCGACTTAAGCTATTGCAGTATTTAGTGCAGTGGTTAAGCTGCGAGAAGTCCCGATTTCGAACCCTGGCAGCACCATATGCATTCATGTTTATTGACAGAATATATTTATTACTATACACTAAGCAAAAAGCGGAGCAGAAAAAACATTGGTTGGTGGTGATGCTGAGCAGTGGCGGTTTTGAAGGGTGCAGGGCCCTATGACGTCATACATTGCAAGAAAGTTCAGAAATGACTGCAATGCGGAAGTTCCGGAGACATTGTATTCCCTCCAGTGGGCTTCAATGACATTGATATGGGCAGTTAGACACATAATTTTTTCTTAGCATTGAAGTGCGGGGCCAAGGGCCATGACTCGCTCGCCCCCTAAAACCATCACAGGTGCTGAGGATTCGATATCAACCTCCAAAATTATCGACTTAATGAATCGCACTATTTGGTGCAGCAGCTAAGTCGGTGTTTTCGGTGCGAGGAGTCCTGGGTTCGATCCCCGCCAGCACCATTTGCGTTCATGTTTATTGACTGTATATATCCAGAGTTAAATCATAAGGACACCTCTACGATTGATGATGGCAGGGATAGAGTTAAAGTGGCTTCATCTACTTCATTTCCATCATGGCCCCTTTATAAATTGTCAACTATTCCATAACTGAGAAGTGCACAAGTGTCCACTTCGTGCGTGAAAAAGAACCATCTAAAAAATCAACACTTTGGAAAAGTGATGAGCAATGGATAATTGACTTGCCCTCGATTGTAAACTGTAAGGATTCGATTACACGCAAGGATAAACTTAAGGATTTTTCTTTAATTATGTACACAAGCCGTTGTTCTCCTTGCTGCTGCTGCTACTGCTGATGTTGATGATGCTGTTGCTGTTGTTGCTGGTGCTGCTGATGTTGATGATGCTGATGTTGATGATGCTGTTGCTGTTGTTGCTGGTGCTGCTGATGTTGATGATGCTGATGTTGATGATGCTGAAGTTGATGATGCTGATGTTGATGATGCTGATGTTGATGATGCTGATGTTGATGATGCTGATGTTGATGACGCTGATGTTGATGATGATGATGTTGATGATGCTGATGTTATATTTATGTAAATCATTTGCCTATCATACTATTTAAAGGGAGTCTGCTACCAAAGGAAGTCCGATACGTTACATATCTGGCATCGGACTAATTCGACATCTTAAAAATTGTCTTGACAGTAGTTCAACTCAAAAGAACCTTCGGAGTAGGTCTTGGGCAGAATAAGTACATCCGACTGCTTAATTCAGTATCGCAACATCTTGATAGTTGACTGTCCAACCTGCGTCATCGAATTATCCAAGCAATACAATTTCGACGTCAACTTGAGGCAAAAAAATACCTCGCTTGCAAATGGGATTTGCCTTCTAACAATACGCGAAGCACACAGCCCGCCATTGGCACTACACTAATGAAATTTAATTATGAAAACAATTGTCATAGACAGTGTAAGCTACGTATAATAAAACGAAGCGCTGAGGAAGGGGCTCCCTTTTAAGAAAGGTAAACGACAATCATTCAAAAACTTACAAGGAGATACAGCAGCTACAGGTCATCCCGAGGTAAACAATCTCATTTCTCCATCAATATCTATACGAATATGTAAATCGATGGTTCTTTTCTTGATATTAAGCTCAAAATTCAATGGCCAAAAATGCATTGTGCTAATTGACAACTGATTTATTGCATTGTACTGAGTAAGAATAAGAAAATAAATGAACGAGAAGAGAGCTTCAGTGCGGATGAGAAAGGGCTACCGGCCATGGTAAGAAGGTGTGAGAGAGAGAAAACCTGTAAAGAGGGAAAGTGATAGAGTGAAGAGAAGAAGTGAAAAAGAGTTTGGTAAGTGAGAAAGGGTGGGGATACAGTGTGAGGGAGTGAGAGGAGGATGGTAGTGCAATAAGGAGAGTGAGAAAGAGTGCACAAGAGGGTATGTGTGGCACACGGGAGACTAAGGGGGGAGAGAAGGGGTAGATGGGGACAGAGAATGTAGGGATAGTGGAAGAGCGAGGGTGTGAGGGAGGGACAGAGTAACAGAGATGGCGATACTGAGGAAATGGGAGAGAGAGAGAGTGACGGAGAGAGCGAAAGAGCAAGAGAGAGCAAAAGAGAAAACGAACGAATACAACGCTCCTGCCAAAAAACCCTTAGCGTCTACTTTTTTCATATGCAATTTATGAAGATTTGATAATACCAACACGAATATGCCCTTTTAAGAGGTCATCAAACAGAATCAGCGACTGAAGACCAGTAAGTATAGGGGAAGAACAATCGCAACAATAAGTGTCACGATGAAAACGATACGTAGAACAATAGCAGCGCTAAATACACCACCTATGTGAACAGGAAGAAGAAAAAAGATCAGAGAGAAGAAAAACAAAGAGAAGAAAACACCAAACTCATACAAGAAAGCAAGATGAAGACAGATGGACAAAAAGACGAGTAAAATGCAAAGGATGAGAAGGAGGGGGGAGAAAAAGAAAACATGGCGAATAAGGGGGCGGAGCAAAAAGAGAGAGGCCAGATAAACGAGAGGGAGGAAGACGCACAGAAGGAAATGAGGGAAGGGGAGTTGCTGAAGGAAGAGGAGGAGGAAGTCTCAGAGGAAGAAGTTGAAAAAGGTTTTAGGGGAAGAGACAGAGTAAGTTTGTGATGAAGAGATAAGCAAGAATAAAGGGTAAGGAAGGAACGAAAAAGAGAGGAGAGACTGAGAAAGACGAAAAGAACCATCGAGAGGGAAAATCCGAAATTAAGAAAGGCGAGAAGGCGAGGAAAAGGAGGAGGAAACGGCAAGGTATGTGCTAATAAACTAGGGAATAAAACGAGGAGAGGGTGGTGGACTTGAAAGGGAAAGTAGTTTAGAAATGTTTTGTGAACGAAAACACTCTCACCCTTTACGAGTTTCGTTTCTCTAAGCAACTCGACTTTTATCTGTCGACCATTATGACAATCTAGATACTTCTTCACCACAAAAACGTCTTTATTCATTGTCCAGCTCTTCACAAGGATGGCACGTGACATTATACTAGAGTAGTAATTGCGAAGTTCAAACATTTTGAACTTCCGGAAGTTAAACACTTTACGACTCAAATAACAGCAGAAATTACACCAGCTGTTGGTAATGGACACCGGTAATTCTCTTAAACCTTCAAAAAGGTAGAATACCATAACAAATCAACTGATTGTAAAACGTCGTAGCAACAACACGTCGGGCTGAGATTACAGCGTGTGAAGACGTTACAACTTTGTTGCTTGGATACCGCGCAAAACAAATATGCTCTCTCGAGCACATATCACTAAATTGTTTATTCCAGATTTATCTCCTCGATCGTTCAGATTGATTAACCCTTTCAGCTGCGGAGAATATTTTTTTAACCCTTTCAGCTGCGGAGAATATTTTTTAAAAAAGAAGGGAACAAAATCTCAAAAACAGGGAAATCGCTTTTCTGTAATGGTAACTAATATGCTTCAAAAGCAAAGGGCCCTAGGCCTCTACTAGAATGGCTCTCAACTTTCAAATAATAAACAATGCTATTATGAATGCAATCAAAGAGTCTGTCTGACCCTTTATAAGCATCATTTCTTGTCCGGCTTCCCATTACTTACACATGTCAATTCAATTTGTAGTATGTCCCCTGCCTTTCATTCAACGTACAGATAAATTCCCCCAATTTCAAGCTGTGACCCTGTAACAATTTGGCTTGATAAGAACGTGTGACATGTAAAATGCGGCCGCGACAGAAATAACGTTATATGCAATTCATATATACCAATAAGTAGGAGCGAAGGCTAAATGAAATTATCAACTGTTGCAACAATCAACTTTTTATAAACTCGACCAAGGCTTTTGTATTCCGTGTATTTTTATTTGTATTTTGTGAAGGATGACATCCCATGAGAAGGGAATCCCCAATTAGCAAACCAATGAACTAAGAGGTCTAAAGGATGCATTCTGAAAGATTTTTACAAGTCGAATTGTATATCACACTGCCTTGTGAAATGTGTTTCCCCTAGTATGGAAAAGGCCAAAAATCCCGTTAATCAGTGTGTACGTCAACATGTGTTGGTTACCATAGAGAGGTCGGCGCTGCCAGATGGGGAAATAGAGCTCTTTCCAGAACGAGGTAAAAAAAAACGAGGCACACACAGGCGGATAGACAAACACGGTAACATAAATGGCTTAAATAAACTTCTCCTGGTATAGGGTGACCACAAACCCAATATGTGTGGCTCCCTCGAGCTTTCGCTGTTGACCTAGAACTGAAGTGTGCCTCTCTCCACCGATTTCCCCCACAAATTGTTTATTTCCCCAAGTGAGCTTGGTTTGGGAGCATAAAATAAGTGATGCACAACGGTCTGAAAAACCAGCTGACATCAAAAGAGGATACATAATCATGTGGATGAACAAATGAAAGGCCGGTTAATTTTTATTTCGCGGCGATCTGAATATCAATTGCATGGTTGACTGGCATGGTACTTTAGCATTTCCTTATTTTTCGCGAAAACCTGAAGCTTTCAAGGGATTCCCTAGTATGTAGCCATACAGTAGTAGTGTTGTATCATTTTTCCTTCTAAAATTATATACGTATCACTACCAAATTCGAGACCTTTATTTAAACAAACTTGGCCTCATATGATTATATGTGACAGTTTGATTTTGCTCCTTACTGCGAGGCTGTTTTGCAGGGCGCTCGTGTACAGGAACACTTGATATTCGAATATACCAGATAATTTCCACAGCTTCGACAGTCGAGAAGCTGAAAGAGGATGTAGGATATTGGTTTTCCTCTTGCACACAAAAATTTACAGGCCTCCTTTGAGTATTAGTCGTTTGCCTGCGTGTTAAACTGCATGCAGAATATGTCTAGGAAATCACGGAGGAACGGGAAATTGAATACTGAAATTCATCGGTATTTTGTGGTATAAGAAAAGCGAGACTTACCCCTTTCTTTAAAGGGAGGGGCCAAATTTAATAAAATCTAAGTAATTGATATAAGCAACAATAAAACAATGCGGTGGGAAAGTGTGACGTCACGATTTTGAACAGTTTTGGAGCAGGGGAAAAACTCAATTTTCATGTTAACATAATAGTGAGAACGTCGA
>JAAAKL020006060.1:0-18467 GCA_010016065.2 Carybdea cf. marsupialis auct. non (Linnaeus, 1758)
AGTGCTTCTATCAGTTGGTCAATAAAAATTCTCTTTAAACAACAGAAGCTGAGTATGTGGCGCTTCCATCAGCGTCTCAATGCGTTGTTTGGCCACACAGATTGTATAATGAATCACATTCAATTGAGAGATTTTACTATAATTTTTGCGGATATTACTGCATGCATAGCCTTGTCAAAAAATCCAGTCGATCATTAAAGCAGCAAGTATATTGATATCAGACATCACTATGTTCGTGAAACTTGTAAAAAAATACTGTAAACATCATCTATAGTCCTACAGTACAGATGATTGCAGATATTCTTACTAAACCTCTTGCAAAATGTAAATTTATTGAGTCTCGTGCATGTCTTAGATTATATGACGTCAAACCAGTTCAAGTGGGAGTGTAGTAATAATGAATTGTTCATTAATCTCGTTTTGAAGTTTATGTTAATCGCTTTAGTAAACGAACCAATTGAAGACAATTGTTGTGTAGTTTTACACCTTTGTTTGTTCGTGTATTCAGAGAAGTTCTTTGATGGTAATAAAAGAGGATGCATGTTATGTTCGAAGTATATGATTAAGTACATAACATTTTAGTTTCTAATGCAATTCGACTCATTGATAACAAAAACATTATTTCGACCAGTGTTGGGCGATTACCTTGGCAGGCAGTAAGGCTCATGTTCAAGGCAAAATTGCTTCAAGTTACAAACTTTTTTCACCATTTTCGAAGTAACGGATAACACTCAAAGGAATTCCAACAGGTATTACAGTAGGATTTACCACTGCCAAGTAACATAAGAACGACCTTTGAAGGCGTCCTTCCAAGTGGAAGGAGTTGCTCAAAACCTCCGAGCAGAATTGAGTTGAAACACTAAAATGATCTTTAACAATTAAACAACTGAATTTTGATTTGGAGAAAAGAAACGTCCTGACAGTCAATATCAAAGAACCGTTTTTTCGCTTTTTATGTAGCAACGCCATTGAAAATACAAATTGTTTATCGTTCTATAAATCATAAACAGATAAGCAATCATCACCGGGACGATTTCATAAGTACACAAGTAAACGAAGCGGTTGGTATCAGGACAACAAACAGCTGAGCTTCATCGAGCTTCTCTGGTCACAATGGCCTCACGTATAGTAGAGTTTGTCCGATGAAAAGTCAAAGTCATCGATACTGACGATTCACACATATGCCGAAGAAATCTCGTCGAAATATCAAAGGAACCGACACAGTGAAGCTGTATGAGCGTACAAACCTCCTACTTCGACGAGTGTCTGACGACCAAAGCATTTTAGTACAACATTGCTTAGCGCTGTGCCATTAAGAGACATTTGGAGTGCTAGACGTAAAGTGATTCATAACTGGGGCCAGTGTGAATTTTGAAGGCAGTAGATCTGAAACTTTTCTGAATAAATTACTGCTTGCTATCAATCTGAAGTATGGGAATAAACCTGTGTTAAACTAAGTGAGTAAATAACCAATCCTTGCTGTGGTGCATTTAATGATGTAAGAGTTGCCATAGCTGTCTACCGACGTCTCAGCCTTCTACCGCTCCTGACAAAGGATTTCTATTATAAACCACGATCCTTATGTACTAACACCGATCTTTAACCTCAAGGGTTTTGGATATTATGAATTTACACTACCAAAGACATGTTGCATTTTTGCTCCAATTTTTAATATGACAAATAGAGCATTTGCAGTCAGATATTGATAAAATCAGATAGCCATCGATTCATGCGATGATCATATATAAACTATCGACACCGATAATTCATTGGGTTTCATCGCAAAAATGGAGATTCTTTCATCCCTTCTGCTGTAAAAACCATGAAGTGTAGCAAATATTGACCACGGGCACAATGTAGGGGGGGGGGGGGGGGGAAGAGGGAAGAAAGGGGGGGGGGGGGGGTTCTTTAATGTGTGGGGGGGGCGGGCGGGGGGGGGGGGGGGGGGGGGTGGGATGGGGGAGAAGACGGAACGAGAGTGAGAGACAGATGGGAGAGTGGGGTAGTTTTTTCGTCCAATAAAATAAAAAATGGTATTCATATACAGTAAGGAACACAAACATAATTAGTATAAACTGATGCCTAATATCATAATCATCCTAAGCGATCATGCATCTATGATGTCGACATGGAGCGGGTTGAGCGTATGATCATTTGTTATCAAACAATGTTCTTTCTCGATTGCAAGAGATCGGGTCTGAAAGCCGGGAATTATTCAGGATGTTACAGATATATGTTCCCCAGCACATACAAGTTAAGCTGAGGGGAAATTCCATTAAGAAAGAAAAATTATGAAGCTATGGTTAGATTGTGTTGTAGCAAGACGATATATACCAGATGAAAGATGGCGTTGTTTTCATGTTACTGCAGGAAAAAACTTGATGATTTTCCCAATACATACTGTACCAGCATTCATATGGACTTTCGAAAATGGCATGTAACTCAAAACAATCCAAAAGAAAAACATCGATTACAACACAAGAGAACAGGGAATCTCTTCAGGTCACCAAATGCAATCTTCCATCACATAGATATGGCAAGCAACAAATAATATCTGCTATTAAACGTTATTTACAAAATAATGAACATTTTTACTAAAGCAAGCCACCGTTTTGGTATTACTACATTTGGCAACAGACAAGAGGAAATATTTTGGACTTTGGACACCCTAATTAGTCAAGTAATGAGTGAGAAGATGTAAAACGAAAACGAAATTTATACAAAGAAATTACCAGAGGAGGCAGCAAAATGTGAAGGTACTGTAAATAATTATATTTAGGGCCACTACTATACATATAGTCAAACAAATAAAGGAAGGGAAACTACCATACTAAATGTGAGCTCAGGATCATGAAATGGGTAAAGCAACCCAATAAAAGTTATGTAACAGAAATCGGCGACATCTTCAGTTTAGCAGCTCTCTTTCTGTTTCAGATTTTGACACAAGTCACTGCAGATCGTTAAGTGTGAACTTGTGAGCTACTGGTCTGTTATGTCCTATTTTAAACAAGAGCTTGCTGTCGCATCATGGTTCGTGTGCTCCTAGGGTGGGTTTAGTGAGTTCTGGGCAGACGACTTTGCAAGCGTGAGAGACAAATTTGAAGAGGACAAATCTATTTTGACATCCTCCTCTCCTTTCAGCCTCGACTCCAGCTTTCGCCTAATTTTATGCGTTCGCTATATCAAACGGAAGGTGGGCATGAAAGTCAGGTTATTAGTGCCCTTACAGCTGCTGCAGACATTTGGACATCAACAAAGGGCGTTGTTTGCAACTTATAGTAAATAGGCTATGCTCTTGTGCCGAAACTCTTCCCAAGTCAGCGCGTGGCACCGCAAACAGGACGGATCTAATTTCGTAAAAAATTTGATATACTGTTGATACGAACTAAAAAGAGGTAGGGGTACGCTACAGGGTGGAGCACTCTAATTTATGCTCGTTCTTTATTTTAGGGCATTAGGGGTGACGTTTGTCGCTCTTTTAAGTCCCTCTTGTGTGAAGACCTATGCAAGAGGTAGTATTTGCATACTAAGAATGTAAGTCATTCGGAAATTCAAATGTGTTTCCCTAGCCTTCATAGGCCAACATCTACATCTGAATATCCGCTTATTCACGGATACTTTTCCATCCAACATATTATGGAAGGTCTTTATCGAGTCCAGATACTCAATACCTACGTTCAATCAAAGTTATGTTCCTCGTCCATTTATCACATTCGTCCAATACAAAAGCCCACACTATCCTGATCCTTCCGCAAGGGCGCCTAATAACAGCTCGGGGTGGTCATTTCGAGCGGTCCATGCTTTTAACGCAAATACCTCCATATTATTTTCTAAGCGCATTTTAGTGTTGTGATGTCACACGGATTGTGTTGTCATTCTAACTTTGACGTAACAAGAAGGAGAAGAATTGTACTAATTTACCTGCTACGGGGCCTCTTAATGTTCACTGTGGCTTTTGAACCTGCAAGATGCAAATTTACGTTCAAATGATACCGAGGGGATATGAATCACCTAGATTCCATTGTAGATGGACTACCAGTGAGATAGACGCTCCAGGTTACACTTGCTCTTGAATAACTGCTTTGGAAAGTTTTTATACGAACTTGACTTTCAAAGTAACTGTTGACGTAATGCCACATGATAGTTGCAATTTTCAATGCACCTACTAGGGATAGTTGGCTGTGATCAAAATTGGAAATACTTTAATATCCATTATATGATCTAACTGCTGGCAGATGGTCCACTTTGCTGTGCACTCTAGGATCTTAAATGATTATTCTGTCCTATTCAAAACTTAGAAGAAACAAAGACATCTTGAAAATTTGATTGTGAAAACATTTATCTGCGCTCCGCTACGTCAACGGTCAAAAACATTGGCGGGCTCTTGGGAAAGGAGGCCCCCTTATAAATTCCTTTCGAAAACAACAAAACGTTTCGTTAAGTATGAAAAATCGCTACAAGTGCCTAGTTGATACAATTTTTAACAGAGTATTTATGGCTTATTCACAATTTTACGTCCTTCTTCGCTGAATGAAGAGTATGGTCACGCCCTATGTGGAGAATTGTCACCAGGCCCTTTAATATCTACTTCTCGTTTGCGCTAAATCTTTATGTTCAGTTTTTCCTACTTGTGATTGCACACGCACTTCAGAGTAAAGAGTTACGTTTTACACAATCTCGAGCGTATTTTCTCGAAGTTTTCTTCACACCCTCAGTAAGTAGGTAAAATTTGTCTTTGCACACCCCCTCCCAGTTTATCTGCCAAGTGTCCACTCCTAGTCAAACGGCAGCGATCGTCCCTTAAGGTAGAGAGCTGCGTGCTCAATAATTAACGGTCCACAACATACAGGGGGCATTTAGGATTTAATACGAATGATATGTACAGCACCAACAAATTTCTACTCAACTATTGCCACAACCAAGCTATAAAGCGAGTACCAGTAAATTACAGTAACAGGTAGCCATTGAATGTAGTACTAATATTTAGCCGGATGTCCACAAGTCTATTTAGGCGACTTCTTTGGAGAGTTCAGTCATGCTGCTGTCAAGCTTCTTAGTGAAAGTAAAGCTGTGTAGGAAGAGACTCATAGAATCAGTCGATCTTCTTCGACAGTACCCTCTTGAATCGGAGCTCTAGCTTGCCCACCTTGCGCACACTCCCTCTTGCTTTGAAGAATTAGTGCAAGATCCTAAAATTGAACAAGAAAATTGTAATTCAAGCACAAATGGGTAGATTTCTACAGGGATCCAGGCACCCTTCTAGGGATGTGGAAGGTGTGGATACATCAACTGCGCATAAGCAGCGATATACATACGTGGGCTCCCAAATACGGTCGATATTATAGTGTTTGTGACCTAATCATCTACGTATATTCACTGGCCTAAATGTGACCTAGACGAGCGCGCCTGGGATCTAAACAATTTAACATTCTTAAAGAATAAGCAAATCCAAAACAAGCCGTCGACATTACCTTTGAGCTCGCAATTTTCGTGGACGTCCAGTAGGTTCGTGTCTAAAAATAGGCCATCTTCAACAATATCTAGGGTTCCTTCTTAGATTGAAATAACGTAAATAGGTTCAGCGACTCAGAAGCCTGGGAACTAAGTACACATTCCTATACCTTGACAGGCCATTTATGTAAGCAAGCAAATAAGTAAATCTACACCAACCAGTGCATAAATAGGTAAATAGTTAAATAAATGACGGATAAACACACAAATAAATAATTGGGTAAATAAATAAACCTATAAAATTTTTGTACGTTTGAAGTAGAAGTCTGTATCTTAGCTGATCAGGTACGATTTTAGCCATGAAACAAACAAACAAACAGCTAGATTTTGAGTCCAATTGTGAGGCCAATGACATCCAAACATATAAAAAGTAGTAAACTAACTTAACCATAAGGTATAACATTTTCTCCATTGTGAATTGACTGATTTATTTACAAAAATAGTATAACTCATAGATGTTACAGTTTTGGGTAAATTTATTCCCTTTTGCTTCACATCTTCCTGACAGGAATGCAGTCCGTAGACCATGTGAAAGACCCGTATCTAAGATAACGAAAGGGCAAGAACTTACAGTCCACATTTTCATCTGTTTTAGGTTTGGTCCGTGGCTCTCCCGAACCGCCTTTTGGTTTTCTCTCAGTGCCTATTAAAAATGCAGCAATATCAATAACATAGAAACAAGTATCAGGTTATCACAGTTGAATTCACCAAGCGTTAATCAAGAAGGTCCCCAAAAGTAATAATACTGACGAGGACGAGGAGGCAGATTACAACTTTGTGTACTGTCATGAACAAATACAGAAAAACCGTATTACCGAGATCCACGGGTTAAAATTACAAAGGTACTTGGAGAGGACATAAAATCAAGCAAAGCGTGCAACACAATCAGAAGAAGTCCGCCGAGTTAGTGCGGAAACGCATTAGCACGCCTCCGTGATGGCACAGTACATTGATAGGGGAGGAAGGAAGGAAGGATGGACAGTCCTCCTCCTTACTCTTGATTCATTCATGATAAGAATCATTTAAATACTGCGTACGCTCGAATTCCATTTTTACGCCCTCTTTTTACGTTGTTTTCGTTATCATTTTATGCCCTTCCCTTTTATGTTCCCTTAAAAAAGAACAACAAATTGGAAAAGCGACCACGAGGAAGCAACTACTATTTCCAGATATCTTTTAACCTGTAGTGCCATCAAGATACGTATCAGTACACTTAATGTCACATCTATTAAAGTTTCATATCATTGTAATATCCAGCAGCGTCCATTAAAAGTAGTACTTGACCATATAGACTACACATATATTTAAATATACATAAGTACATAAAGCGAATTTCATTTTGTCGAAGCTTTCCGATCGATTCTTCTCAACTGACTTTAACTAAAATTAAAATAGATATTATATAAAATTTTGTAAAAGAGCGTAGTTTACAATGAAAAATAATATACATAATATTAACACCACTAATTGAAAACTTCATAAAACATACCAGATGGTGGACACATTGAAAACTAAGTAAGGTCATGCAATTATAATCACACTAAGTGTTAATGGCAGAAGATACAAGACAATAGAACATCAGAGGGGTGCAAGGATAACGAAAACAAGACGAACTCAGTACTGGTACAAAGAAGACCAAAAACAAATTCTTTCTGTCGGCAAAGTGATGGCTTCAGGGAAGCTTTCAATACAACTTCCAAAACCTTGAAATTCAAACCGAGCTCTATGAAGGGTTGAGAATCGTCCGTTTTCATAGCTGTCAGCACAATTCTTGCTGAGCAGCAGATGACGAGCGATGGCTGATTCAACCTTTTCTGGTCTATATGACTTAAGCCCAGGTCTCACCGGGAACGATAACTATAAAATAAAATCGCTGGCCCCCGTTTCTCAATAGCGGTCAAATCACAAAAGATGACAATAACGAGACTTGCCAGTGATAACGAGACGTATCGTTAGGATCGCTCCTGAGAAGCACGGTTATCTTGCTTACGATTAAACGTCAATCTCTTACAACAGCTGGATTATGTTGTGCAATCCTCCATCCCAATCTTTGGGTAGTCCTACCTACGTATAGCTGCACGCAGCCTCACGTGTATAAATAAACAACATTACTTACCTGAGGGGAGGTAGGACATCCTTGTTGAAACTAAGAAGAATTTGCGAACTAGTTCGTGTGATTTTCGTATTCATCATCAGCCTTTTGTTCTTATCATGATCAGAAAGGTCGCTCCATTTAGTTCACCTTTACCCACGTTTTATAGCCGGTCAAACAAGCCCATTTTTTGAAAAACTGTATTGTTTTCCGGATTTTCATAGATATAAACTTGACGTTTCTCACGATTCTTCGGATTCTAAACTAGACACACATTGCATAAAATACAGACATACAATTGCCGCGTAATTCTGTAAATTAGGGATCCCAAAGAATTTTCTTGGTATTGTTTTGGGGTATAAAGCGTGGGCCAGAAGACGCCTTGAATTGTTTCCTCTTTAAAAGTAGCATGACGTATTTCACACAAATGGAAAGAAAAACTTATTCAGGGTAATTTAAGAATGATGATCCAAAGTACGATTCTTATCTTGAGAAGATGATGTGCAGTGCAGTAATTCTTCAAGTGTTAGTACCTCAACTAAGTAAAGATCGATTATTCAAAACGAATAACAGATAATTCATAAAAATTCAAATTATTTTTATCCTTCAAAAAATATTCCCTATTTCAAACGGGAATTATTACTTTTAAACTGAAACTTTTTTCACAACATAAGTGACCATACTGTAAAACTTCGATACGCGAAATTACGATAAATTCTCTCCAAAAAATTATGCTACGATCTGGAGGTTCCGGGCCGATGTCTTATCAAAGTCCTTGAAGTATGATTTACCTACATCGATATCCATATGTTAGCGCTTCTCTTCCCCATTTTGTCTCCTTGACACTCGTTACTAAAATTTATCATGATCTTAAACAAAACTGTAACTGCATGATGAATTAATCCGTTGAGCAAACAAGGTATGTGGCAAGTAATTCGCTCTGTTTCAATCAACCTCGGGAATTGGCATGGATGTCTTGCAAGAAGACAATATTGACAAACTATCATATAATAGTTCTCTTTCCTTTAGTAATTTATTATCAATAAGTATAGGCCCTACAATCTACGAGGCCTCTGAAATTTTGAGTTGAAAGAAGGTGGTTAAAAGACATAAAAAAGAAAAAAAAATACATCGTCCCCGGGTGGGCTCGAACCACCAACCTTTCGGTTAACAGCCGAACGCGCTAACCGATTGCGCCACGGAGACTTGCTACACGAGAGGAGAGAATTAGTTTATAAGGGATGTGCGAGTTCAGAAACGTCTGTACGAGGATAGGCCTGAGGATTACAAAAACTAGACACGCGCAAGTCACAAGAGACACCAAGATAAAGGTATTGGCCTTGAAGAAAGAACAAATCAAGTTAAAAAGGAAGTTCTACAAAGAAGTGGTTGAAAATGAAGAACATATTGATCGTTGCAACAGAGAAAGTCTTCAGAAAAACTACAGAGCAAAGGAGAACGAAATATGGTGGTGGAATTGCATAGTACAAGAAGTCATAAAAAGAAAAACGGAAACGTATAGAGAATGGAGGAAAACAGGACAGGAGGAAGCTAAAAGGGAAAACAAGGAAGCAACGCAAGCAGTAGGAAAAGCTTGGGGGAGATGGTGCGTTTGGGAGTGTTAAAATAGTTTGGAAGCACGAGAAGATGAGAAAACTATATACAAAATGGGAAGAAGACATAAAAATAAAAGGGATTGGGGGATAGTGAAAGTCATTTACATTATAGATAAGGAGAGAAGAGTATAGGAGGATGTCAAAAAGAGATGGAAAGAGTATCCTAAAAAACCTGATGAATGTGAAAAACAGCAGAAAGGAACTTGTAATTGCAGCGGAGATTGAAGGCCCTATTCGGAATGTGCAGAGATGGGAGGTTGGCAGTGGAGAAGATCACATGACATGTTGATTTCGTGTTACTTACGTGAAGCTTTCAAGCGTTCTTCCTGTTCACCTCGTGTTCTAATTAATAGACCTTGGTTCTAATAAGATGATTGTAAAATCACGATGTTTGGTCTTCTGTTGTTCGTTATCCTACCTTACTTTCGTTACGAATGAGTATACTTTCATCAGAAACAAGGGAGATCGAGTGGACCATCAAACGTAGTTATTGAGATGGTAAGAGCATTGGGAGAAAGAGGAGCGTATTGCCTGTTAGATATACTGAGCGAGGTATGTAGATTTGGTCAAAACCTTGTAAAAAGTAGAATGAATCTATCACCATACAAATTCAAATTGTGAGAGGGGGGGAAATTCAAGAATTCAGTAATGGTGAATTTCGTCATTTCGGATAACCCCTTGCGGCGTTTGATAAATTGAAATCCTTCGAACTCATATATTCGTAATATATAGGCTATTTCGAAATACATAGAGACACCTTTTAAATCCCCTCCATAGGGTCCATCATGCCTATGAATCGATACCATGTAGTAATACTAGAGAGGTGATACGAAAATTGCAACAGCAAGCTGTACACACCAACCCCTAGGATGAAATTTCAAACCGATGTCCTGTAATTTAAGTGTAGGGCTCCAAAAGATCATTCATCACATAACGATCGTAAAGCCCCTACCTTGCCCAAATTTTCTTGCTCGTGAATTTTCTGTCCGTATCTCTCTCTAAAATAAAAACGGACACTTACATTAAAGTAGTGTGTCATAGCAATATCTATTGTTTAAATTTTGGGCAGTAAAAATAGATTGGGAAGGCTCGATAGTTTTAATCTTGAGCACTTCTGTGCAGAATGACGTAACCGAAGACACTCACTACGTCCAGATGACGTTGAGAAACCAAGTGTATCATCAAACGCTTTAAGATTGACCAAAATATCGCATCATTCAACTATCTTCTCCAAAATAATAAAATCCTTGTTAAAATACTCGCAAGCACTTTCGTAGGCAAAAGAATCGGTTAAACAGACACCAATTTTTGCACATCAACATCCTGTTCTGTCACCTTAACCTTGCTTTAAAAATTGTCCAGTCTGACAAAACTGTTAAAGAACAATGGTGGGTTTGGTCTGGAGTAGTTTAGTATATCTTTATTATTTTCTAATAGTTTCTGTTTCTTATTAAAATAAAATGACGGTTAACCAAATTTATGACCATGCGCAGGCGTGGTTCAAATTGGGTCACGACAAGAGTAAGAACACCATCGGGAACTAAATATTTTTTCAAATGTTAGTATGAAGGCCAAACAAGATCGTGAACTAGAGTATGAAAACTGACCTTAATAATTAACGATCTCTCATCGTACCTCCTGGTAAGCCGAAAGACATCCCAAAGGGAGACAGGGAGGGAGGAAAAGAAAGCATCGAGACTACCTTCCAGTTTTGGTGATGTTTACTTGCATTCTTCGCAAACCATTGACTTAGTGTGGGGATTTCGTAACATTTTGCCAAGACTATGATTCCCTCACATCAGTCGTAGGTCTTCACAATACCTACCACGTTTTTAAAAATGTTTCCAGCCTACACTGTTAACTGTACCAACTACCAATCTCAAAATGTCCTCAATAAATATAACTGACAGTCACTGATGCCAAGCATGAAGTTACAGGTATTAGCCTAGCACCTTAAAAAGCTTGGAAACCTGTAGTGATCTAGCTCAAAATATTGGTACGTCTCAGCTGGTATAGGCACGCAGACAAGGGAGAGAGGTACGGAGGCAATGCCCCCAACAATTACAAATTCCTCCATACAAACCTTTGTAACATGAAGGTGACAGTTATTAAAATTGCTCAGAGTTTGGTTGAGAGCACACTTCCCCCAACAGAGTTGGTTGGCTACGTGGCTGAGTTCGAGATAACAGTAACACCAATCATTTAGAAACGGGACCTCTATCACGAGTAACTTAAAAGTAAATGTCTCAGTCATCAGAAACGGGCAGAGACGCTCATTCTGTTCACCCTTACCGTCAGGGCATCAACTTAAAATTCTCAGTATTGGCCATAGCAAGAACACACAGTACCCCCAATAATAAAAAAACAACAGGATAACTCTTTTATTACAAGTAGAAAATATTTTAAAGGTTTCCTAAATTATCTTCCAACTTCAAAGGACATCATATTTAACAACTCTCTTCTCTAATTCTTGCTAACCTCGGACACTCGTTTTTCCGTTCTTCCTTCGCGTTTCTCATCAATCAGCCTTTCGTTTCAAATTTGCGAGAGAAGGTCGTGCCAGAACTGCTAAAATACGTCTTCGGGCAAGACTAATCTTATACGCACTTTAAGATATGAATTGTCTAGCTGGTCATCTTACTCCTCACAAATTACTCTGAGTCATTTTTCAAAGCATCATCCGACACCATCCATATCTGCAGTTGCGGTCACGTTTGAGAAATAATTTTGCACCTCTAAGGCTCTCTCCACTCAAGTTCTTCCAGTTCCATATGAAAGATGCAATACCAGTTTCTGCTAACAGTATAATGGCCAATGCAAAAGGCAGCACTTCAAAGAATACATGTTTACAGTTCGTATAAAAGAAACAAAATGGAAGAAAGATGGGGTTGAATTCAGGCAAATTTGGTAACAATTAGAAAGACGGAAATGATCAACTTCACAGCTAAAGCAAATGTTATTTGCGACATAGTTTGATCACCAGTTTAACAAGCTAATACGTAGTAAGTACTCATCTTTAATAAGCCTTCGAATTACAAACATGAAACATTAAAACGCAACAAGTAATATCATAGCTTCGTTTTTCACGTTGGAAACGGGCATGTAGACAGGGCATACACTCTTACTCTTTTAAGAGACTCATAAAAAAACGACACTCCATTAGGTAGAACGTTTTAAGGATCCCTGTTAAGTATATAGCGGAAAGCACGAAATTTAACAGTGGCCATCAAACTTGAATGAGGTTGAATGAGATAAGAAAACAGTAGCTATGAAGGTGGCTGTGCATAAATAGGTGGCTGTTTGCGATGGAAAGCTTTTACGAGGGGAACGGGCATCCAGAAACACAGGCAACACTACGTTCTCGAAGTGGCTTGAGAGAGGACATGGGATTGGGAAACAAAGACAAGTTACTGAAGCTTAGCCCATTTGCTCACTCGCTTTGTACCTGGACGAGGACACCACCGGTTTATGTTACTCAGCCTGGGATGTCTCAAGCGAGTCTGACCCAAAATATCGCAATAGAACTGGAAAAAAGTGCGATTGATTGAAACCAAACTCTTACTATAAGTTATCTAACAGAGCATCCGACAAGCACGGTATTTCCCTCCAGAAATGAATGACGTTCCTTTGCTGAAGGAAACATAAAATAACGCCAAGCGTACATGATCAGTCCCCATCTCTTGACAAAGAGACATGTTTCAATACCAAACAAAGCCTATGCACTTAAATGTATATATGCAAATACAACTCACCTAAGTGACTTTTTCCTTTCTGCTGGATCAGAGGACACATATGTTTTGATCTCGTCGGCAATTCGTTTTTGTTGCACTTCAAGAATCTGGAAAAATTAATACTGTTTAATGCTGCATAGTTTCACGGACGAAGACTCTCTCAAATGTTATGCTCAATTGGTCAAGAGATTTGACAAAGCAAATAAGGCCTTGATATGACATTGGCGTAACACCGGAAAAGTAGGGGGTGGGGAAGGGCTGGCAAACAGGGAGCAAAATGGTTTAGTACACATATTTGTCAATCAAGATTGAGTAGCAAAAACCAGAAGATAATGACAGTTGGAAGTAATTGGAGGCCTGGCCCCTAACTCGCTCACTTAATATGCCTATGTATAAAGTTGATTATATCACAGATATTATGTGTGTGACCGACCACAATAAGTAAACTGTTCTTTAAATGGGCCTGGTCTTATCCAACATTCCCTCAAATCTACTCAACGGATAGATAGAGAGGAACTAGACTTGACAAGGTATAAACATACGCATAGGTAAGAAGTATTAACTCGACATCAGTGTACTGGTTAACATATTTCACACCAATAGTATCCACAATGTGAGATACGCTGTCACTACTGAACGCCATATAATAATGGCATGCATCTCACCTTCATCATCGCAGATATGTAGTGAAATCGACTTTCTTCTTGAGAACATTCCTCACGATACGCTTTCACCTCCTGCAAAAGTAAGCAAAAAAGTAATTCTAGGTTACTTGTACACCTCTTTTCTCAAGTCTCCGCTAAGTCTCTGTACCTGAAAACAAGGAACTACTCAACACTTTAATGATAAGTAATTAGAGGAAAAGATAGTCTTAATATCAACGCTATTCGGACTGGGGTAGTGTAGAAAATGCCCCTCTCTCTCTCGCATATCAGGTTAATAACATTTAACTAACAATGATATATGACCAACAACATGTAACTTTAGTTATAATTCTTCGCTAAAAGCTATGAATTACAGAAGATTCCAGCAAATCAGAAATGGGAGTTCACAGTCATAAATTATTTATACTGCTGTTTTTGCATCGCGTTCTTTGCTAAGTTTTGGGTTTCTGTTATTCTATGGAGTTGATGTGAGATACATCGAAAGCTTAGAAAAAAGTATACATGCTTGTCGAATTTGGCCTATGGCCTTCCTACGCTCTTCTGTCGTTTGACCACAGATTATGAAACTCATAATCTCTGGTATGACTATTTTAAGAACGCAAACTATCTGTCACAACATACAAACGCCGCCTTTTCTTCAATACCATGACGACGTTATTACGCTCGTTACAAAATTTGACTCTTATTTGTTATTTTTTGAAACGCAATATCTGCTATATCTGGTATACCTAGTACTACATACTTGCCGAGTTTCATCTCATTGTCATGTATAAATCACAAAATACATTTGGGGCATTTTGGGGACCCCCTTCCCAACGCAGGCAGCCTTAATTCAATGTGCCAAATGACCACCTAAAATGGGATTTAAGTAAAATTAAATACCTGTAGCCCTAACGTAATTAAATTCATACCACCTCGAACAAGTGATCACTCAATAGCAATATGTGTTACGTCAAACTCGACCGTATCAATACTGGTGTAGCTATATAAGCTATGAGCAAATTAAGGAGCGTTACCTGTTCAATCTTTGACATGTTACTCTCCAGTCCAGCAGCTGTAGTACCATAAGCAGCTTTCTTCTCTTCATATACGATACTAAGTTCCTAAAAAATTGGACATAAGTCAGGTATCAATTGTACCGCATCTCCTTAAACCAGGTCCGTTTGTGAGACGAGTCAATCGAGTCTAAGTTGTGCGGAGGGTCTTGGCCAAAGACTGATTAGATGCTGTGATGTTTAAATTGGGGATAGTTGATGATGAGGGTCTAGGTCAGAGGAGGTATCCATTGGCATATTCCTATTCTTCATGGCCGATGTTATGTTGTCAATAGCTTTGGATCGAATAAGGCGCTGAATTTATGGATGGAACTGATTCCATTGGTGATATATTAAAGGTTATCGTAGACGGGGAAAGGGTGCTTTTTAGTTGCTGAACGTGTAAATAAAAATTGTCTAACTTTCACAGCTTTGCAAACTAAATAAGCATAAATCTGTTCGACAATTTCTGGGCGCCGAGTTTAAAATATCAATGTCATTTTCGTGACTTTTGGATTCATGGTGTATCACGTAAACTGAGTTTTCGGTCTAGGTCTCATTCAGGAAGAGGGGGGCTGCATCAAAGGTGTGGAGATTAAATCAGTATTTATAACTTATACTTCACTTTTATTACAATTTGGCAAACAAAAGTATTTCAGGCATACATCAAGAGATAAAGACTTGGAGCACAAACGGCCAACTTCGCATCCTCCACACACCGAAGGCATTTTCAGGTGTCTAAGGAATAGCCCCCTCCCGATATGTAGGGGTTTTCCGCGGGTTGAAGACATCATTAACATCGGGTGTGCTTACATCTTGGGCCATTTACTGCAATGTCAGCTGGTTACAGTGTTTGTGAGGCGATACAGCACGTCGGGGAAGAGGCTGGGTATAGCTACAAAATCCAAACTCATTATAGAAATGATGTAGGGGCTGGTTGCGTGGGTGTAGTCAGAGGGGTGAAAAAGATCTTGTTGTGACTTATCAACGTTAACAGATCATTACGATCAATTGATCAGATCTACTGTTTACATACCACTCGTTCCTTTAGCTGCCACTCTGCGCCAACCACCCAGATATTCGGAAATAGTGAAAAATCACATGGGGGTTCAATATATTGGATGATATGTTTATCTAAAATCTGCCATAGTTCACGGCATTTCCACCTGAGGGTATTCTCCACAGTGTAAGTAGCATTTCCGTAGAAGGAACCACAACGACGCCTGAAAACATGAACTAGTGTTATAAAAACATCGCATCACCACTTCTTGTATTCATTGACTCACTATATAGAGGCAAAGTGAGCATTTCACGAAGTCCTCTGCAAGGTGAATGAAAACGTTATCTAGATACACGGGCTATAGATCGAAACATTTCAATCAGTCACACCGGACACTAAATTTAGTGAAGCGTCGCAAAGCTAACGCAAACATTGGAAAAATACTCTAAATTTTCTATATCAAAGATCAAGCTACTTTGAAAAGTAGAGAAAAGCAACAATGACAAGAAGTTAGGTCTAAACTAAGTTCTCAGTGTTGTTGGTTGTCAAACATTGAATACGGCTAAAGCTGCTAGCCTTTTTATCCCTGGACCATGAGTATTTCTAGGGTGATATTTCGCAGTATTCCATTTCTCGTCTAGCCCGTACGAACGATGCATGTATGAGTTACATTAGATTTACATCGATTAACCAACTCCGGTTCCTGGGTGTCCGACTATACTCCTTTTTTATTCTTAAGTTCTGTAGTAAACATGACTTCCTGTCGAAGAGTTTTTCGTCAAGAAGTAACACAGTGGTAGCCTCTTTCAAAGGGTGTACTATCACAACAAAATGGGATAATGATGATGATACACGAAATGTTGTTCCTAGAAAAAGGGGAAAGAATAGAAGCTGGACGGTAACAATTACCAGCACTGATAGTCTTAATTGGTAACCCATATGAACCTGTGGATACCTTTGATCTAACTGAACCCTAGAAGGGAGCAGGAAATAAATTGGTGCCTGTAGAGTACATTGATTAAAACGGGTGATCGATGTTGATACTTTCCAAACACCTTAGCATCAAGAGAAACAAGTCAGACGAATTGCAAATGTTATAAACGCCTCCATCTTTTAACGTCGCCCTTTTGAAAACCTAAATTCAGATAAACACATCGGGTATTTATCTGAAGTTTTTTCGCGTTTAAACTTTCTGATGTGCTGTTATAAGGTTAATGCAGCTGCGTCTTTACCCCTTTCACCTTATATGCTTGAAAGTCAACTACCGTTTTCTTTTAAAGAGGTTCTCGTAATAACGTTACACAAGTACCCTGCTACTCGTCACTTCTATCTATAGAGTAGGTCATTAACGGGGGTTTACCCATTTTTTATACGAACCTAGTTTGTAAGAATATCAAGACTCGACTGACTAAAAATCTACGAGTATATTATGAATACAAGTTAGACTCAACGTCCATTTCTCCAGAAGTATTTTAGAGTAATTGAGACCAGTCTCAGGCACAAAATGATTCATTCTTATGAATATCGAGGCTCAACAAAAATTAAGGTATTCTTATTTAAAAAGGCGTGTAGTTCAGTTAGTGGAACGCATACCACGCATGCATGATGATTAGCTAGAATCTTGGTCATGACTTGTTTTTTACTTCTCTAGTGTCTTTCAGAAAATAATCCATTCAACTGTACAAATTACAATATCGTTTGCGTTTTTTCATTCTCACCAAGAAACAGATCTCTTTACAATCACTAATGATCTTACAGTGTACGTCACAAGCTGGCAATAGGGACGTATTAATATCTTGCTCTTTTCTGATTTGTTTGAGAATGCAGCATCCTGAGACAAAAATTCTATAACTCGCTATATAAGTTGTCTATAAAAGCTTAGTTACACATTGGTATTTACCTGGCATTGTTGTCGTAGAGGCC
This sequence comes from Carybdea cf. marsupialis auct. non (Linnaeus, 1758), assembly GCA_010016065.2. Taxonomy (NCBI): domain Eukaryota; kingdom Metazoa; phylum Cnidaria; class Cubozoa; order Carybdeida; family Carybdeidae; genus Carybdea; species Carybdea cf. marsupialis auct. non (Linnaeus, 1758). Next base: position 17,573 of record JAAAKL020006060.1, read on the forward strand.
TTAATTCCTTGATAACCGGAGCCAGTGCATTTTTCTTCTCAGCAATAGCGTTTGTCATTTGCACAACCTATGTGAAAAGGGTACATGTTCGGGTAGTAATATCAACTGCGTCTGGGAATAAAAACTATCAAGGAAAAACATTCTATTGTATGCTGTAGGTTCTGATAATTCATGGGCTTTTCTTGGTATAGTTTGTGCTTCTAAGAAAAGACCATGATTTAAAGATTAGCGTGACTTTTTTACAAGGAGACGTAGAGACCACACCCAGAATGCATGTTATGAATGAAAGTTAAACAGAAACTTGTCTGTTGACGCCAAAACGTTCGAATATCTAGAAATATCGAATGTTTTGTAAAAACCGCACTTGTGGACTTCAATCAGTAAGATGGTAAAAGGCAAATATACTTCAATATAGCTCGAAGGAGATAATCGTAGTATTTAGGGGCAACTTACTCACCGTTATAATGAAAGTTCGTGCATTCTTAATTTGAGTCCAACCGTAAGTGATGAAGTAGTAAACTAAAACGGTTTGCACGCAATTTACACGGTATGTTTTATGCAAGAAACACCTATCGTATTTATCCTTCTTATAGCCCCGGCTTAAATTAGGTTCTCCTCAAATTACATTTGACGCCAGTGAACGAAGTAACCCTGTATAAATTCCGAAGGGCGCGCCTATTTCAGAATCATAAAAGAATACAGTGGCGTAGCTGAAAGGCGTGCTTGTCGTGCTCAGCACGACTAGCAAATCGCAAAGATGACATATTTTCTCTTTTCCATGTTTTTCTCATTCTAACACCTTATTTCAGTTATAATAGATCTTTCACCGCAGTCTCAGAAACCCATCCTGGCTTATTTGTCTCTGTTGAGTACCTCGCGCGTATCCATTCCCCCA
>JAAAKL020006061.1:0-18467 GCA_010016065.2 Carybdea cf. marsupialis auct. non (Linnaeus, 1758)
TAATGGTCATTTATTAGCATCATTTGTCATGCTCGAGTATCATGAGCAAGGTCTTAGGTCTTTTTGACAAGAAAAAGATTTATGTGCCTCACAGATTCGTCATTGAGCAAAGGCAGTATTTTAATTGAAAATTTAAACAATGTGATACAAAAGAAGCCCAAAATTAAAGCTAAAAATTGACATTCCTTTATTATGGAAATCGTGATTTTAGGGCACAAAAAGGTTCTAAGCTTTTTTTGCGATTACCTAGGGCAATATTACAGAGATTTAAGATAATAAAACCACTGTAAAATAATCGGTATCAAGCTAACCCTCAGCGAGGTGAATACTCCAAGCCTCAAGTTATCATAAATCTTATATTATAAAATTCACTTGAACTGTTCTATTTCCAGGTCAGAATTTTAGTTTCCCTACTAAAGGAAACAAGAGGTCGATCATACAGGGTAGATTTTGCTCCAAACTCACCACGAAGATCTATTATTCAACGATGCGGGGGTAGATTGCTTCCTACAATTGAAAACAACAGTAGCTATTGCCTGTAGGAGCTCGAGAAAGTGAACGAAGATTTATCATCAGAGTAATCTTGGTCGCAGAGAAAGTGTTTATTATGATATAAATAGAAAGCAAACTAGCTCATATTATCTACAAATATTACAGACATTAAAATCAATTCATAGTTTTGCAGTGGGATGTTAGCTGCGCCGACGCTTGTTTGGAAGGTATAACAACAATCTTACAATTATAAACAGTGTTCCTTCCAAATAAAGTTTGTTATTCAAGGAAGACTTTTAAAGCTTAGAGTCTAAACTTTCACAGTCAAGTGACAATAAGTATATAAACTTACTAGGGGAATAATCATAGATTCTTTCAAAAATAGGGGTAATCCTTTAAAACTGCTGTTTAAGTAGAATTAACGCAAAACTATTTGCTGTGCGCTAGACGACGTTGTACGTCCTGGCTTTTCTAAACGTCATCAGCTAGCGATCATTACAACGTTTATGTGATAATTTCGTGGAACTTGCCATAAAGGTTCTCTTATTGAAGGAAATCAAGGACACATGCTAGGCTGGAAGAAAAAATCAAAGAATGCAAACTTTTTAAGCTAGAAAGCTAGTTTGGTCACGTGGACAAAATGGTTGTCTTTTCGTCTTAGCGCTTTGAGACTTAACAATTTCAACAAAAATCCTGAATGTGGTAGATTCTGTAGTGATGTTTATAATTATTGTATTAGGAGTGCTTATAAGCACGATGATTATGGTACTAAGGATAAGACAGAGCTACAATGGATGCGTCCAAATATCTTAACGGACCCTTAAATATAATAAACTCTGTGCTTCCTTGTTGATACATAACACTAGATGACCTTATGGAAGTTGAGATGTAAATACTCCCATCAATTAAATTGACGGAATGTATTCAACACAGGTCATTTTCAAAAAACAAACTTTTTTATTTGAACTTATTGTTACAAACCTTAACATAAACAGTAACTTTTAATGGCGACTGAGCAGATTGATCGACATGATAGTAGTTCTTCCATGACCACATTGGCCAGATGGGCTGCCTAGATAATGGCATAGAGCTTAATTTCGTGACCGCAGTCGAAGGCGACCCGAAGGCTTCCTTTTCGTATGGCTTCTGCCCGAAGGCAGTCTCTTCCTTGTGTAACCACAATTAGACCCCAGTATGAACTGGTTCCCATTTGCCGACCACGGAAGGATGACCCGCTGGATCGTCAGCCAGCTTGATGGCTCAGTTTACAAATTGATGAAACAGGCAAATTTTCGAATCGCCCTGAGTGGGATTTGAACACTCTGCACTCAAAGCTGTAGGCGGAACCACTGAGCCATCGCGCCTATAAATAACCAACGAGCTAATGTGTTGATAAATTGTGTTAAGAAAATGGAGTCTGTTCTGATCTAGTCGTCATTGTTATATAGTTAACGGTTTCCGTAACAATATCCGTTATAATTAAGGACACACCACTCCCACGATGCTCTTGTGTTCTGTCGTATTTTCTTATTGTTTCAGAGGTTGTCTCACTCATGCCCATATTAACAGCCACAAATCAGTTGGTTGAGAACGTGCTGCAACTACATGCGTACTGAATTCAGATCCCTGTGCAAAGGTACTTCTATTTTTTCATTTTAAACCAGAAATAGCCCAGAAGGCTCATACTCTTCATCCCGTAGAACTGAAGTAATCAAGTCATTAGCCCTTTCTTTGTGAGAGTAGACTAGGAAAAGAGTGATTATAAAGTGGGAATTATTTTATACCAAGGGCTCCTGTAATCCAAAATAACAAAGTACCTGGTAGAGTTAAGAGGTTGCTCTGTAAAATGTAACACTCGCCTCCACACCCTCATTAAGGTTCGTAAAATTCCCCTATCGCCCAGCCCTCATTCCACTCATGGACGCAAGAACAGGCTTAACCGGGAAACCGTCTCTTCTTCTGTACAGGTGTCTTTTCTGGTCCGGAGTTGAACTGTCATGCTGCGGTAGCGAATTCGGTTTCAAGTTCTTCTCTTTCACTGCATTCTTAGCCAGTCTTTTATGTTGTGACTCCACTGTGTCCGGAGTCTTCTTCGTCCTCTCTTTCCGTTTACGATTCCCTCTAACAGGTCCCTTTGTAAGCTGTTATGTCTCATCACATGGCCAAAATAACTCAATTTTCGTTTCCATCCAACCATCTTTACCTGTTCATTAAATAGAAATTAAATGTAAGTAGCCCACCCCTTGCCATAATGCCAATGGTTTTTAATTCATATGATGACCTCTGTTATAATGCTCTTGATATTTAAATTTAGACGTGCAGCATTTAGTTCTTCATGTCGATTATCATCTTTACCATCAGTTCATAATGGCGTGGAGTGTCTTCAGAGAGACGGATGATGCACATTTAAATACAGCATTTATAAAAAAAGTTTGTCTACACTACTACCTTCAAATAAAGGGGTGCATAGCGGTGTAATTTTGGTATCAAAGACGACTGAAGATGACATGAGGTCTACGTTTACTAACTCATCATCTTGCAATTCTGCCTACCAATATGTACGAGTATCAAAAATCGACAGTGCTGATTAGACAATTCATCGATAAAACTAGCGAGAGAGAAAATAGGGCTTGGAAACTTGCAAGATTTTCATGATTTTAACATAGGTATCTCTTTTGTGTTGTATGAGCATGTGCTGAGTATCGCATAAAAAGATAGTAGTCTTTGTAGTATGCACATCACGTTGGTGAACTGGCCAAATTTGTACTACAAATACAGCTATGAAGTAGCTACACTAATACAGATATGAAGTAGCTACACAATTAACAATTATAAAGAAGGTATACTAATAAATGAGATATTTGTACGAGTATGCATACTGTGCACCTATGATTATCTCACACGCAGCGAGTAAGTTGTGCACATATGATAAGAAAATTGTTGACACCAACGTCATTTCCCCTTACTTTCTTCAAAGTTAAAGCGCCCTTGAGCCCACCTAAGTCTCCCCTTCACAATCTTAACTTTTTTGCGTTCCAACACCAGAAGGTATTTCCTGGATTTCTATCATCTATCTCAAATTCAAATTAAGTTACTCAGTGAAATGATGGGGGTTTCTTGTAAGTACAGTAAGGTGTATCCACAGTCAAAATGAGGTTGTCGTAAATCATCGCACAGCTAGCAATCAAGACCATTTTCTTTTCTTTAAAATTTCGTAAAAATCCTGCTCCAATAAATTATGTGGCCAACGGAATTACCAGAGAGACTATCATTAAGGAACATTCTAAATGAGTGGCACTAGTGTGCTGCATGACATGAATTTACCTCATTCTTATAGACAATAATTTTTTACTCTGTATATCAGAGATTTTGAGACGGAGACGACTTTCACCTGGAGGACATTTTAGTCGTCATGATGAGCCTGCGAGAAAACGTCTACTTTGGTCTCCAGACGCAAAAAAAGAGTCGGCCGCCCATGTCACACTGAAGCAAATCACCTGCATTGGCTGATCGAGAGCACTGGGCTTCGGAATTTATTCATATTTCACCTGCCCCTTCTGGCATTGGATGAGACAAGCAATAATTTTTGTGCATCTTTCCGTTCTTGATATTTCTAAACAGGGATGATTTTGAGCTACATTATTCCGCGAGGGTAATGATTTATCATCACGAAATCAGATTTACAAGTTTCCACAAACTAATGCATGTGAAAGAGGAAGGATCTATTAGCATATAAGAACACGTTAAAGCCGACTGCCTGTAGTATGTCATCGCCATAAAGTAGCAAAATGCTAGGACGTAAAATTGATCTTGCAGATTAGCACAGGATAATTTAACAGGAGATTAGAATTGCTTATCGTCCTTCATTTGTAGTTTACACGTTACACTACTCGTAAACATTTTTGCTTGCTTACAAAATAATCTTTAAACCGCTATTTATATTATATTATACTCCGTATCTACAGAAAGAGTTACATCATAGTCCTTTTGCATGAAAGGAAACCAAAACCTTCAACGCATACCATCTTATGATGTAAAACAAAATATATCTTACAAGGGAAATTTCACAATCCAAATGTACTAGGAAAGCATAAACATACAAACACACATACATTTCCATAAACGTTTCATTTAAAGATACGAATCAAAGGTTTTAACAGGACGTTTTTTAGGTCCTTCTGGCGTCAACATGGTGCCAAAGGTGTGTGTGTTTTACTTTAATACAGATTGTCTTGGTTGCGTGCCCATATGAGCTTACAAACTTTATCGTAGCTCATTTTTATAATCCGTTTGTAATCTGCTTGCAAACGTGATACTTACAAACTCCTTGCTCCGCCCAATCGATGTCATCCACTAAAGATGGACCATGACATATCGAAGGAAACCAGTATTTACGAAAACAAATAAAAAATCTTTTGTCACATCATCTTAAAGAAACTGAAGCCTGATGTTAGGGTAAACAATGATGCTCGGTAGGATGACAAAATTGTAAAAAATGATCGATTACTTTAAATCAAAATATTTATATCTAAGAAGTGCCCTGACGACTCTACAAATCGGACAAATACAAAAACACTGCAGGAAGATATTTTGTAAACTGGCATTACAAAAGAATACTTTGTTAGTTTCTGTCCGTTTTCACCTGCCAACTTTTCATCTTGTAATAAATCACAGATGAACTATTGGATGATTTTCCAATTTCCGATGTTCTATTTTGAAAATCGTATTATGACTTTTTTTAAAAATGAATATATTCTCTTATCTTCATTTAGATATGAAAAGCCGCCAGAAAAGGGAGTGTCACAGGTGTTGACGCAATATTAAAGCTATGGATATTTTAGGCCTGTACCTATCATACCAATTGCATGTGTTATCTTTGATTGCAACAGTGCCTCTCTGGTACAAGTTTACCTCTGCATGTGTTCTAACAACTTTGCTGCTTGCACCTAGACTTTTTCAACAATCGAGAAGTTGTTTTGAAAGATGATTACACTACAACGTGAAGTAAAAGCCATAGAGTAACAAAAACTGTTAGCAATTTCAGAGAGATACAAACGGAAAGTCAAAATGCCACCATCGGGATTCGAACACCAGACACACACAATCGTGACGTGCTGCTCTACCAACTAAGCCATGTGATCCTGTTATAAGACAGTTTACTTTTCTCTAGTAGCCACAATAGCTCCAGCGGTGGACATTGATATGCATCTGTATGCAATTTGGAGACCAGCCTCCCTGTGCCATCTGTTGCTTGTCCATCTGTTGCTTGTCCATCTGTTGCTTGTCCATCTGTTGCTTGCCCATCTGTTGCTTGCCCATCTGTTGCTTGCCCATCTGTTGCTTGCCCATCTGTTGCTTGTCCATCTGTTGCTTTATGTACCTCTAAAGATGTCTAGACTTTCTTATCTCACTTGCCATCACTTGCTATAGAAATTAATGGGTATGGTCAAATGCCTCTACTTACATCACCAATAGCGGGGTGAATTGAACCTCGACCATCTGCCAAGTAAGGCAAGTACTATTCAATAGACCGTAGCAGTGCTGGAGATTTCAGTGTACTGTCTCGCCTCGTTGGCTTTAATGAGACATTTCCTATAGAAAACCTCTTTGCTTAGCGGACTGGATAAGGTTCAAGAATGGTGTATCCTTGTATCAACTATTGATAGTTGTGGTACAAAGACTCCTTTGATAAGAGTGGTGAAAGCTTCCTGAATGAGAGTATGAATGATCAATGAGCAGGCCAACGTAAAGAATGTATCAGTCTGGGAAAGTCTGCAAAAGTAATGGAAGTCAAAACACACACGTTGATACTACTTTATCAGAATACGAGGTTAACTTCATCAACTAAGCTTAATAAATATGTAGAGAGACGTGGAAATAATAGGGCTAAAGTCGTACAAAGACTAAAATCACCGAAAGTTTGTATCTTGCTTTTTTCGCCATCAGTAGTATACGTTGTGATTGAAAAAAGAGAGGAAGGAAGAAAAGAAAAACAAAAATGATAAGGAAGAGAAATAAGAAAAAGAAGAGGAGGAAAAAGAAAGAGAGGGTTAGAAGAAAATGGAGAAGAACTGCCAGAAAAAGTGGAACAGAAGAAGATGAAGGAAAAGAAGAAAAACTAAAAATTGTGGGTCATAAGAAAATGTTATTTTTTACCAACAACCAGTTGACACAATTATTGAAAATGCCATGTTAAATATGTACAACATACTACATTTTAAATATAACACTTATCAAGGGTAATTATTACAATAAATAGCTAAACATAACAATTAAGTGATGTTTATGTTTGAGATTGATGTGCAACCTTGATGGCATAATGCTACACAAATCAATCATGCAAAATCATCTGATATAGAATTCTGATTCTCAGAAATTGATTACATGGATATTTTCTGTGAGATTCTCTTGCTGCGTCCGTACAGCTTTATAATTTTCTGATCTGACAACTCGCATGAGAGTAATACCACCAGCATTTATAATATTCTGATTGTAGGAGTGTTGTATTATGTTTTCAGACACAAAATGCCTCTTGAGTCTACTCTATAATTTCATATTGAATATCAGACTGTTGAAAGAAATGACGAGATAAATCATGTTATTCTGATCATATACAGATTTTTGATGATCACCTTTTCCGTGTATTTCAAGTAGCAACAACATCATTACTAGCATGTTAAAACCACTTAAAATCATGCCAGAGACCTCAATATATATATTCATGTAATATAAAAGTTTATAAGGAATCTTTACAGCAGTTATACGCGATAAAACTGCCGCGGGCTAACTATGCCACTCCCACGCGTTATAGATTCCTAAAAAACCTTGATAGATAGGTTAAAAGTTGAAGGGTCTCTCCATCTCATATCAAATGTGTCTAATTGATATCATTGGTTTGCATATGGTTATATGCCTAAGAAGCAGCTTCTTCCTCCAATATTTTACTTTATAAGCATTCTGGTTTAATTATGAAATTTTAATTGTTTCATCATTAGCTTTTCGTTCGGGGTATTTTCAACGTTCGGTGAAATCACTTCAATTGACGTTATCTGATTTGCATTGGTACTTGGAACGGTTACTTTGGGTTGCAAGATAAACCAGTAACTGACCCGATAAAACCAAAATCCGGAAACTAACACTGTTAGACAGTACCATAATGTAATTATTTGGAGCCTGACCTACCACAATCGTATATAAGCTTCTAAAGAGCAGCTTAACAACAGTATGACAAGTGTAATAAAATATTGAGTAATGTCGCTTGTCAAATTATCAATGGAGTGTTAGGAGGAAAAGGTAGTTACAATTTGTAGTTAACTGATGCAAGGCAATAGTTCTCTAAATACCAACAATTTACTAGATCGACTTTCAGCAACGATTTAGGAGATTTTGCTAACGATTGGAGCCCTAGTATCTCTGACATTGTCAACCCTCGCTATTTATCTATTTGGTATCTTAAATTCTATCTCCAACAAATCCTTTGGTCCAAGGGACATTGCGCACTTATTTGAAAGGAAGTGCCGTTGGTATCACGAATCTTGACATATCGAAGTTGGGCTATCTCTGAAACGTTTTTTCAGTCTCGTAGCCACTTTTCTCTTGTTATCCCAAACTTTGCCCTAAACAATTGGAGCAATTTTACATTCTAAATCTGTGGATGAAAGGGAGCCAACGACGAGGCCTTTTGAAAACTTGATTTTAATCTTGATCTAATTCTTGATTCACCACTAGGGCTATCTTGAAGGTTTTGTTAGGATCATATCACGAATCGTGAGAGGTTTTAAAAAAACTCTCATAATTAAATCTGCGGTTGTTAAAGGCAAGATCGAAAACTAGAATGTCCCAAAAGGATGCGAGGGCAGATGTAAAGTTTCCAAAAACGTCGTATCAGCCTGACTTAGAGATAACCAAAATCATTGCCCCCCTGGAAATTGATAATCTCTTCAGAATAGAGAAGTTGGACGGATAACCTCCGCAAAAAACGGAACTTTTAAACATTTCTTAGACATCCGTATTAATTTATAAGAACGTATGTATAATTTAAAGCACCAACTAGAGGATTTTCTTTTCTTTTAATACAATTCTCCATAACTCAAACTCTCGATATCTCAAACTTTCAAGGTCAGTTAAGAGTTGGATGTTTATCCAGAAATTCATAAGGTGTGTTTCGTTCTTTCTATGTCCGTGCCCTGGTTTACGACATTGGTATTCACCTTGATGTTTGTAGAGCACAGGTCTGTTAACCCTTTTCAAATGAAAATGTGTGAAGGAGAAATTTACTCACGATTGTGACTCCGTGAAGCTCAGTCATGGTTGACGGCGAAGGGAAAAATTAAAAATATTAATGTACATAAATTAACTGAGAATTTATGTGAGTGTTTTGTTAAGTTTTTACTGGTTTACTACTTTTTTACTGGAGTAGCAACAAAAGAACTCAACTGATACAACTACTTTCCTCTCTTGAATGGTAGATCACCAACTGCCAATTTTCACCTAAAATCTCAAAATATTAATGCAAACACTCTCATTCGCAGTGATTTAACTTATTTGCATGCCAGTTGATAAATACGTCAGTTTAGTGAATTTGAATGCAAACTGCAGAAGTATTTACGATTTACGAAATTGATATGAATGACGTAATGCAGTTTCCGAGAACCTTTGAAAAGTCATGCATTCGCGATGCTTGGTTGAGAAATAAATGCGTGAAGTTTGTAAGGTCCGAAAGAATTTCCAAAACTTTTCAAATGCTTTCTCTCCTTGGAATATGCAAAGGGTATAGCTAAGGAAAGATGAATAAAACGGAAAGGACCCAAAGCGACTAAGCCATGCCTGATATAGGTCCGGATCAAAGAAATACGAAGACTGACGTTAAAATGTAATTGATATAAAACAAGAATCAGTCTAGAACGGCACAGGAACACTTGAAAGTATTTTATACTTATAACCTTATATTTCGGCTAATCAAGCTAGCCTTCTTCATAGCTAAGGAAGCCTGCAATTCTTAATCGTAGATCACTAATAAAAATCATTATCAACTGAACGAGTTTTTGTCATTTTCCGAGTGCTCGGTACTTTAGTCAAAAATATCCTAAATTGATAACTAATGTAAAATCCGAGGTTTTATGGCTAATGTATTAGTTCAAATTTAAAAGATTGTGGATTGTTCCATCCCGGTTTCCAATACCAAGGTTTGACCTTTATCAGATTAAGTCATTTTGCCTCGAAGAACTCACGCATGCGTGCTAAGCAAACCGTAGGAGTTGAAGAAGGTACTCGAATGAGAAACTAGTATTTCATTTTCAAAGAAAGATCATTAAAAAGTAAAGGTAATTACAATTATTCCTACAATTACCATCGATCATGGTCAGGAAGGAATAAAAACAATCCATACTTCAGGAGGGTAATAGTCAATAATCTAGGTCCGAGGGGCTTTATTCCCCCGGAAGATAATATAGCCTTGCATAGGAAAAGAAACTACATCATCTTTGTGCAGCTGGCTTTTTTGTCGCAAGAAAGCTAAAATTGCAAATCAAATGAACAGAAACGGCTACACCGCTCCCTACCACTTCCCTACGGGAGTGAATCTCTTGCGATGTCACAGATTTTATAAAGTCGGCCCGCTTCTAGCTGAGATGAACTAAAATCAACTTTCTGAATTTATGCACATTGCTTATGGATGAATTGTACTTCACTAACTAACTCTACCTGATGTCCGTTGAGGCCAGGGATTGTTGATCCTTGGTGGAGAACAGTAATAGGTTTCAAAGGATCTTCTGCAGTCAATAAATATTTGTGGTCACTTGTAATGGCATTGCATCTACATTAAAACGCTTAAAATAAAATGGAAGAAGTAAATTCAAATGATTCAAACCTAGTAAAAGTTATAATCTGCAGTGCAACAATATAAAAATGGGACTAAAGGGTTGGCAAGGTTTGTACACTGTCAATTTTAACTTCAAAAGTAGAAACAAAAACAAAAAAATTAATAGGAGGCACAGGGTACAATTGGATGAAGTTATATTAAAAAAAAAACCAAAGTAAAACGAGCACAAAAGTAGAATCAAAGAGTTACAAAAAGAGTTTTAACTCCTTCGTTTTTCCCTATCTTTCTTAGATTCCTATGGCTTGGTCTGCCCTCTGAGCGCTTTGTTAAGAGAGTTAGGAACGTCATCACCTCCAGTTTTCCAGCTTGTGTGCTTAAGGCTGTGTTCACTAGTTCGGGTCATATAGACCAGAAAAGGTTGAGTCAGCAATTGCTCTTCATTTGTTGTACAGTAAGGATTGTGCTGACAGCTATGAACAAGGACGATTTTCCATCCTTCATAGACCTCGTTCTGAGTTTCACCTGAAGGTTTTGGAAGCTGTAGCAATAGCTTCCCAGAAGCCATCACTTTGCCGACAAAAAGAATTTGTTTTTGGTCTTTCGTTGTACCAGTAGTGAGTTAGTCTTGTTTTCGTTATCCTTGTGTCATCTGATGTTCTATTATCTTCTTTGTCCTACTATTAACACTTAGTTCAGTTGAAATTTGCAAGAGCTTTAAATCGTTCGCGTGTTCATCGAAACGTATATTTATATAAAATTTAATAGTTTGCAATGATTTGGCAATTTTAAGACTTCTCCTAGATGATCGATGTTAAACAGAATTGAAACCATCCAGTATTCTGTTATCGGGTTTGCTATAATGTTCAAATAGATAATAATCATGGATCTAATTGACTTTGTATTTTATGTCGTTATCCACGAGTGATTAGGGCGTTGGCGTTGAACATGTATCGAATAGAGAGGGCTTAACTGCATCTGCCCTCGATGCAGTTGTATTGGTAAACAACGTGGGACTGCAGTTATTTTAGTGCTGTTGGTCTCAAAGAGAAGCATCTTTCCAGTTTACGCAGTTTGTAACTTAGAATAGAACAGTAACTAAATGTGTTCTTCTGAATAATTTGGTGAAACGTCATCATTTGAAATAGGAGTTTAAGACCATCAACAGTTAAACTACGGGTATAGAATACAGTGTCATTACTGTTATTATGCTACTGGCCTGATTGTCATGAAGCTTTTGTAAATGTTCTTGATAGTTTTTCGTACCAAAGACTGTTTGAAATTGTTGTTAATGAAATTTTGTTTTGTCCATTTAACTTCCTTATCAAAAGTTTCCACGTTGAGCACATGCAATATACTCTGTAAATCAAAGTCTTAAGAAGCGCTGTCTTATACTTTTACGGTACATGGGAGCTGTAATCAAAGTATAGGCCTTAGTTGATAACTTCTGCAAATGTTCCAGTTTCTATGTGGCCACATGTTTCCTGGATTTTAGATTAACATCTAAAAATTGCTATTTTCCTGCTTTCTTGCGTATAATGTAAGCTGCTCTATGCAGTAAGACCATTGATGAAGACTTCCAAATGTTGGAGGTTATTAAATCGAGCCACTGTGTCGTCAACATATTCAACGTAATAGTCCGTATTTCATGATTTATAATTACTGAGAATCTGGGCTCCAGCTCTGTCCTGTTCAAGCCCGCAAAGGTGTGCCCTAGAGGTGATCACATGGACGCCATATCCTTCTTAAGAAAGGTCTTGCCATCAAAATCAACGAGTGTTTCATTTGCACAGATAAGAAGTAATTTCTCCATTATGTCACGGTGTATGTTGGGAGGATAGAGAGAGAGGGAGTAAAATGTTCGTACACTTGGGTAAAGATTATTCTCAAATGTCTCATTGACGGCCACGTTAGTAGCTAGCCTTTCCACTTAAAGACCGTAAAATTGGTTGATATTGTTGGCTTTCAAATTTAGATTATTTGAAATTTATTCCTGCGAAGACGTAATAACATAGCTATCATTGAGATAGAAGCAAATAATATGATTTATTTCCTAAAGTTTGTTGATGTTACAAAACAATAAACTGCACAAAGTAGCGAAAACGTAGAAGTACAACAATGTTTTCCCTACTTCGTGCAAGTTTGGATTTACTTCCTGTGTAACATCATGTGTTGGCGTATCAATCATGTTGCCCACAGCACGGAACGGAGCAGCATATGGATCTTTATGGATTGTTGGTGGGCGTAAAAGTTTCCACTATAAAAATCACCCAAGTTTATATTTACGAAATAAGGACGAAATATAATGATAATTTTAAATCTATGTAGCAAGAGGGAAGAATATGGTTCTTTCTGGTGAGAAGAGTCCTCGTTTCCAATGTGTTTGATAGAGAGGCTACATACAAAAGGTAGGGTTGATTTATTCACAGTCAGTTCCCCTGGATCTTCAGAGAAGGTCAACAAGTCTTCGGACTTCGGATATCCTGAGTAAGAAACTTCACGTTGATTTAAAAAGTTACGAAGTTGGTCATCAGTAAATGAGAAGAAGGCTACTGTGTCAGTCATGGTTACTGTTTATCTGAACTTTTAGCCCTACCATTGGAACTTTAGATGACATACTTTTGCGAGGCTGCTGCCAGATCGTAGCTACAGTTGCTAACCTGAAAGAACTGTATTACTTGTAATGCAGGATGACTAAATTTTAAAACAAGCTGGTTCTTTCTAAAATCTACTATTTTCCTCACAATACCCCTTTTGATGTCATTACTCTTCTGGCTGTTCAAAAAAATCCTATCCAAGAGCGTACATTGCTTCCGATTAAAATCTATTAGTCTGTTGGTTCAAATAATTCTAGTAGCCATAGTTTCAAACAAACATTCTTGATTGAGGCGATTAATTTATCCAATCACAAATAATTTAATCAACATTACTACCCTTTAACCTACATGATTATTTATCCCATTTGTATTTTAATATGCGGGCAGCAAACAGTAAATATTATTGTTCTAATTGGTGAAGTTTGGTTGCTTCCACAATTAACAAATATAATGAGAACAAAACCCACCATTTCATTATCGACGTAATATCGACTTTTCCTTCTTGTTTCGTATTATATTAATTGTGAAATGATATTCCAGAGAACGAAGGATAATATTATTTTTTTAATAGGTTATTAGCCACCCTGGTTTGCTGAGGTATATTAAACACATAGTATGATCATTAGTAAATGAGGCTGAGGTGCAGGTCACGAGCTGTGCTTATTTACTGACTGTTTACTAGTAATAGCAGCTATCTAGCTATACCATCTCATGTAAGAGTGGGGAAGGGCATCAAGTTCCCTTCAGTCTTTAAATAAGCCCTTTTTGAAAAAAAAAATGGGTTTCTTCTTTGATTTGTTTTAGGGGGCTTTCGGGGGGGTCATGTTTATCATTTAGGCTTTAAAATGTTCCTAAAGCAATATGAGATTAAATGTTGAGCTACAAGTGATATCTACAATAAGTATTACATAGGTTATGCGATTACTCCACCACATAACGAACTACCCTTAATCTTATTCTCTTAAAATATCCTCTCCAAAATTTAACATCAACAACTGGTCTTGAATTGTATTTTCTTGGAGACGGTTGTGGCGTTTCCATAGCGATTTTGCGATGTTTATCAATTAACATAAAATAACATTTATTGGCCGCTCATAAATTATTCATAACTAAGGGAAACGAGTCAAGGGAAAATGTTACCATTGTAAACTACCAGATTGTATATTACGAAGAAGTATAAAGATCCAGTACACGTGTAGTCCATTGAACGAATCTATCACTACCATACTGTTGCGGCTATTTACAGGGTGGTAGGCGTGCCGGATATCACATGCCATAGTTGCATGTGGCTGAATTTGATTGGACATCACACATGTCTCATTAACTCAACTTTACGTTGTACTTACCTTTGCTGCTGGCACATAAGGATGACATTTTTAAAAGACATTATTTCATATCAAATTTTTGGATGGACAGGTTTTCCCTACTCCTTGCTTGGTTGACAGTAACTTAACAGTCATGTATTTCTTGAATAGACATTTCAACTCAGTTATGATTTTGTCAATGATCTGTTGCATATAACGTGACACCTCGTGTGTCCAAAGATTGCTGCAAATCGACTGCAAATCATAGTAATTCAAATGTCTCGTCTTAAAAATCTACACACAGTTGTAACACAGCTATTTTGGGCTTAGAACCAATTAAATAAACGAGAGAAAGTACTTGCACTAGGTCAGGAAATGGCATCTATTCATTAAAATGAAGGCAAGGTGTTGATTTTTTCTAGAAGGAGACGCTTTCAGTATTATTTCATGATATCATTATCATTAAACCATCAACCAACTATTTTTGTAAACAGTTGTGGTTGGTAGAGTCAACAAAGCCGTATGCATTCACTGTGCTAAGCTGTTATTTTCTATCGAATTTGATTGTTTACGAATAGACAGATTGGTTAGAATGCACATAACATAACCCATCATATTTCCACTTTATTATGTTGGTGAAGATGATTCTTACTACATCTACAACTAAATCTTTTCCTTATTCCACTTTACTTTATTTTAGTTTAATGTGACGCAAGTGGAAATGTCAACATAACTGCATCCATGCTAGTGCCAAGCCCATGAGGGAGAAGGAGGGGTTTATTGGTTCGGATAGCAACCACCCCTCGACCAAAATTCAAACACCACCGAAACAATATGTGCAATATACAGACTCGAACGCGAAGATGATGATCACGGACAAAGGACTTGATAAAAACCAAAAGCAAATTTAGTGTTTGAATATAGGAATTCCAAAAATCTACTGTGCATGGAGTATTGAATGCAAGGGCTCTTTATCAACAAATAAAGAGGCCAGATCAATATGAGATTTTATACCTTCATAACACCAGTGTTAGTGAAATGAGATGAGTATGGGCGAAAATGTGAAAAATAACTTCAGGGCGTTCTGTGCATGGATCTCTAAAGAACATTGAAATGGAGTATCTTCCTTCTCTAAGCGAGGTCAGTCGTTGGATTCCATTTGAGTCCCCATCACACAAAGCTTATAAACAATGTTACATAACATGGCGCACTTTCTAGCATTATGTTAATTTATGGGAATAGAATTTTAACCACACTTTTTTGCTGTTGGAAACGATTGGAAGCTCGATCCAGTCTTGTTTTAGAGAGTAGTGGTTCTGTCCTGTTTGCAGTCAGTCTGTATTGCAAGTGAGTAGTTCATATTTGTCCATACTCCTGCATGAAGGGTCCCCAAGGTACTTACTGGCAACGGTCTGGTCTCTTCTTGAATTGGCTGATGCCCTCCACTGACAGACAGACAATTGTGAAATTCTCGCTTCGCCATATCCTGGCATGGCTCTCTCCATCTACTGTATTTACACAAACGAATCTTTTATCTCAATCTTTCGTTCTCATCTAAGTGCTCTACGTGCTCTGAAGCACCACTCCTGACCAAACAATTTGTGCACCTGGAAATATGAGCCTGTAAGTGGAAAGATGAATAATACACCTGCGTGTTTACAGAGAATTAAGCAATAGGAATCCACTATCATATCGCAGTTTTAATAAAACAGTATCAAATTAGATCCTTCTTGGGTTTTTTTGAGTGGTCTGATAGTTTCATATTGAAGATTATGCAGGTAGCATTGAGCTGGCTGGTGTTTAGCTTTTGGATAAGTTTCTGATTTGCAATTAAGCTTTTTTCTTCTGTGTTCGCGTGGCCTAATGGATAGAGCGTTGGACTCAAGATCGAAGGATCGTGTGGTTCGAATCTCGTCCAGACCACACTGTGCTTTCCTTAGGTAAGGTATGAACCACGCATTGCTACTACCTTGCATTGCAGGTGAATTTGTATGAGCACCGTACGAGACAACACTTGGAAATTCAGTAGCCCAGATTGTCTTGGAGTTCCCACCGCCGGGGTAATATATGTATGAATTGTAAGCCGCTGTAGAATTGCTCTGAACTAGATACATTATAATTATTATTACTGTCAAACTTTCCTTTAACGTAGAATTGCTTACATCGTCATATTAAGATCGCCTAATTGACTTGACATTGATGGTTGGTACATTTGTGATAGGTACAATTGTTCACTTCCATGCCTCTTCCAAAAGTAGCTGCTCTAATGTAGAAAGCTCTTTCGTTTCTAAATTTAAAGTAATAATCATACGGATGATGCATTAAATGGTATTCCCTGCTAGGCAAAATTTAAAGGCGCGGATTTTTTTGCATATAAATTCAGTCTGTGAGGAGTCACCAATAAATCCAAAATTCGTTTAGTTTTTGAATGGTTGAGTTTGGTGGCACATTTTCTAGTCCTCTTACAAATTGGTATACTTTGACTGAATATCCTAATATAAAGATAGCATACTTTTACTTCTTTTGCTCCCTTCCCCCCCGAAATGCTAGCACCCCCCGCCAATCATCTGGCGACAGACTAGTAGCTAGTAGCAACAATTCCAAAAGAGTAATAAAAATGGTACGTGTTGATGATGTCAAAGAAACGTCTTATCTTACCTTCAACAAATTTAACAATGCTAGTCGATGAAACTATTTTCAATCAAATACTGCACTGGATGATACGAGTGTAATAGATAGATCAAAAGAAGATCCTAAATCTATCTCTTGTTTGCTTCAGATGAGCTGACATTGCTTCTGATCATCATCTATTCAGACGTTCGTCATAGTTTCGTGAAAATTAACATGAAGAAAACAAAGAAACCAGGAGCTGAAAACTAGTTATATCGTTGCTGAATATCATCTGAAAACTCGACAGCAAATTTCAGCTTTTACCAGATCTTGATAGAAATGTACAAGATCCGGGTGTAATATTGGCGGAGGATATAGATTCGAGAGAAAGACAGGTAAGAATATAATATAACAGGCAAAGACAACAAAAAAGGAAAAAGAAAGAATTGAGGGTTGATGATCTTAACTTTACCGACTATTCACAAGAAGTTGCAAATCAGACAGAAGAAACATGAAAGGGAATGGCTAGTGGACAAAGGTTCAAAATCTGAAGAGATTGCAAGAGAAAAGTATGCCAGAGTCCTATACAGAATCGTTTGGGATCTATCTGATAAGAAAGCTAACTCCAACATATTCTAGATAAGAATGTTCAAACACTCTTCATTACAGAATTCCAACAAGTTCGTTGGGAGGGATTCCTATTTAAGTTGATTTTGAACTACTCCATTACTTCCAAAATGAATTACCTGTTACAAGTGAAGAGATATTGGTGTGTCGGCACCCTCCTGTAATGGAGGTGTCTTAATGTATCGGTACCTTAATAGAAAATCTTATGGTCCCCTCTGCTGCAAACCCGAGACCCGTCACAATTACTCAGTGGGTAGAGCATTATGCCGCGAATGAGTGGGTCACATGTTCGAATCCCGATGGTGACATTTTCACTTTTCGTTCGTATCTCCTCAAATTTGATAGTTTCAAATAATCTCTTCTGTACAACACTTTGAAAAACACTTTATCAAGCGAACTTTGTGCAAGATGATTTGGTCTCCTTCATAATATCCCACGCTTCGACAGCGGATCTCAACCCCAAGGAAATGTATATACGTTATGAAGCAAGTCAAAGGCTGCTGACAGAATTCAGTTAATCTAAACGGTTTAACCGTTTAAAGAAAGATTTATTCACGGGGACGGGAGATAATCTTGCCGTAGTCCCGTTTGAGGTTTTCAATTGCGCAGATGAGCTTTATCTGTTAGTTAAGATGTTCCATTGAAAAACAAGCTGCAAGAGGGTTTAAGATATAAAATACTAACTGAATTAAATCGCTTTTCTTATTAGATCAAAAATCGGGCCCACTGTAACGAACTTAACGTTCGCCATATAGCTATTTATCGGTAGTGCTAAAAGGTCGTGCCAATTTTTTGTTGAAAACAAAATTCAGAAATATGTCGCAAATATCTGATTAACCATTCATGCCCAATAACATATACAAATAAAGGAAACAACTCCTGAGGAGAAAAGCAGAGACATTGACTGCATTACTCTGCCAAGCATCAATAGCAAGCAGTCATGAACTACATAGTATACAACTCATCAAACATGAAGTGCTTGGGGCGCTGGCCCGGTTTGAACCCAAGATCTCCCACTCC
>JAAAKL020006062.1:0-18466 GCA_010016065.2 Carybdea cf. marsupialis auct. non (Linnaeus, 1758)
CTTTTCAGTACTAAAATGTTTTCGCTATTTCGTGCAGTTTTATTGTTTTGTACCACCAACAAACTATTTGAATACTATGTGTCTCAATTGACAAATCACATCAGAATGAAATTGTTTCTGATAATGAATGTGACGAATAGAATGAAAGTCGAGATAAGATCAAATTTAGTGAGGAATTGACTTGGAGCTGTTATCCGAGTCTAAATAAAAAATTTTTCATCTTTAATGGGTAATTTCAGGATAGGGAACAAAATGTCTGAAATGCGGGGCAAGTCAACAACGTCAAAATAATGAGAAGTAAAACATAGGCGATGGGAGACTGATTTCTGATAAATGCTAATGCTGAAATCTACTCTTAAAATGTCTTCTTCTGTACCCTCTTGCAGAAAAATCTGACGACTGTGGTGGTTGTCCGCCATTTGCAATGTGTCTTGACGGAGGATGTCATTGTCACGCAGGATACAAGAAGATTAACGGATCTTGTGTTCGTAAGTAGTTTACAGGTATCGATAATTCTTGCGATGAAAATTTTAAAACATTATCTTATTCTTGATGCTTTTGTTTCATCGGTTCATTTTGCACAATGAAAGTCTGAACAATTCTCTATTTGATTGATATTTATGATGTAGTCAGTCGTAGTCTTTTTCTGAGCTACGAGAGATACTTCTCCCATTTACCTTCTATGGCATTAAATTAGTCGAGAGGTGCTAGTATATTAAAAACTTCCCTATTTGTTGTTTTAATGATGAAGAATCTGAAATGATCAGCTTAATTTAAATTATTCTCTTAAATAATCTGTTTTCAATTTTACGTAGCAAAATTCAATGAAATTGGGACCGTTGGATGAAACTAGTATCCAGGAGCTAGTCTTTAAAGTTGTGTAGGGCTTGCTATTGATGTCTAATTATGGAGTATGAGAGAGCTGAATGTGATAGGTTGAAAAATAGATGATGTCACCAACTGGTTTCACCTATCTCAGTTAACCGTAAAGACGATGCAAATGCATGGACAAACTTTTTAAATCCTTGATGGAACATATTTTTTTATATAATCATCAGACAAAGATGTGTTATTTCCTCAAGAGATAGAAAATTACTAAGCATACCAGAGAATTGACGCCGAGAACTGACTTGAGAATAATCTCTTTGGAACAACTGGAAGTGAGCACACACTCTAAACAAACATTCCACCAAATTGAATCAATGTGATTCTTTCAGCCTTTAGATTCAAGACGAAAGCTGTATTTCAACAGTGAATTTCTATTGATGCACACTTTGGGAAAAGACATCTGGATTGGTCCACCAACTAATCACAACAATTAAATAATCAATGTCTTCATAAGAGATTCGATGAGACACAATGTCTCCACTTAATTGCCTGCAGCCAAACAGGACTCAGCCAAACTTTGAAAACAACTCATCTTTTCTAGCAAATTGAAAACACATCCTTGCGTGGAGCATCAAAAAAGAAGCACGCTTATCTGAGCTTTTTCACCGTTCAAAGCCCTTCGATTATTATCTGATGTTAATTGTTAAACGCATAAAGTCATACAGTATCACACTGTGTATGAAGTTATAGTAGACTTTATTTTCCAGATTAATAAACTTTCAACTTTTTTGAAGTTATAACAACGTCGTGTATTTAAGGATCAGCCATTCAAAGTACTTGAAAATTTTTCAGTGTTTTTCAGCATTTTTTCAACAGACAACCTTTTTCTGTGTTCCTCTGATTCTTCAAATTTACATACTATTCCAGCTAAATATTCGTTTCTCTTTGTTCAGCCTATACATAATGTCTTAAAATTTATTTCAGATAAAGCAAAAGTATGTTTACTTTGCCCACTGCATTCTTTCTGTCAAGACGGAATCTGCCAATGTCTTCCAGGATACAGACGTGTAAAAGCAGTTTGCATTCGTAAGTAACAAACAAACTGCTGCATTGTTATTTTATGAATATCTACAAACATGAGTGCTACAGATTATCACTGAAGTGTGTTTCCTAGTGTATGTAGGTTCAACGACTTTATTTCATCACTTCGTCTTACGCAGGAATTCGACCAATTGTCTTTTGTATCCATGATGTTAGGACCAAACACTTAATCAACGATTAACAATCAGTTTTTAGTTTCTTGCAAAGATAGTCAATTCACAACATTTCTTCACTAATACCAATTTGGGGGCTCAGAAGACAATAAAACGATTAATGATATACTTTGCTATATCTTGGGCCAGTCACTGCCAAGTTCCTTAATGTTGTAATGTATTCTGTATTAATTACTCACCTGACAGGTTGTTGTTTTCGTCAGTGTTTGTGGCAAGTCGCCAGTCGACAAAACTCCCTTGTTTGCGTCTTGTTTTAATTGTCGCAGATGTCGCAGTACTCTTACACATGAACTCAAATGGGATTTATTGCTGCAAACGAAATCAAGAAACTTTGCCACCGAATCTCAATAGCCACCAAATCTGATCAGTATACCTGCGGTACAAAATTCAAGTATCGACTAGAGATGGGATGTAAAATGGAGTGTTTTGTCTTGTTTTCAGTGATAAAGTTATAGCCGCCTAGATATAAATAAACAAGAACTTTAAGATGATTCTAAAAGCAAACCTTCCCGAATAGGGAATGTCAGTGAGGGTACAATTCACTAAAGGAGTAGCACTACAGAACTGCTTCTAATAAAACGATCGTTCAAGAGACACCTGGAATTTTAAAAAAGCAGTTGTCTCCCTTGCAGCTTTATAGACGAATCAAACCTTATTGGTCCAGACGTTATGAATGTTGCATCTTGGACCAAATACTTGGACTCAACGGCTGAATTTGCTTCTCTCGAGCCTGCTCCTTGGTGTACACAGTTATTAGCGCTGATACTTTTCTAGTATCTCCTGCACAATGTCAATTTTCTAGCTCTATTTGGTAGTGATATCAGCGTGCTGGAAGTGGAGATTACACTGTGTTTATTTGATATGGTCTGTCTCTTTACAAAGATGCCACATTACAACCTGATAGATATTTGCTTCCGTTTGCTCTCTTCCAATACTTCACTTCCCTCTTTATATATCTGAAGTACAATGTGTAGAGAGATTGCAAACTGGTTATGTTAAGCTTATTTGGACGAAACTATTTATCATTATGTTATTGACGATGATAAAATTCGCTCTCTATTGGACTGAGTTTCAGCTAATTTTTTTGTGCACTTTCTTGAGGATGTATCTCATTCACGTCTCTGTACCTTTATAATTTCACTTACCTATATTATTGTGCCAAGTTCTATAATTATGAGGTTTGAATATCTGAGTTCATTTTGTTACTAGCCGATAAGGTTAATTGGTCGCTTACAGGTAAAGATCCTGTAAAGAATTACCTCAAAGTCCTGAAGAAGTTTGTATCAAATTTATAAAATCAGCAATTTCCTACCAAAGATAGCTGGATCCAAAATAAAGCAGGGTCCTTGAACATGCAACAGGAAGGGCCTCTCACTTGCTAAAATCAGATGACGGGTAAAAGATAACAATATGTTTCCATCCGCCAAACCCGTCCTTGGCATCAAAACTAGCTAGCAGTAGATTCATGTTTCTGTTACATGTTCCAAAGGAAATCAAATAAGAACTTTTTAGCGCCACATCTTGCCAACTGCAGGCAATATGTCTCATGTAATTGGTGAATAATTTGTAGCTGGTTTTTTTTGCAACCATCTGATTACTAAAACTGAAGGGGTTCTACATAAAAAACAGTTTGATTTTGACGTTTGTATGAATATGTTTAGACGTTATCTTTCGCTTCGTAATTAAATTAACTTCATTAAATGTATCTCCTCTTTAGCCCAATACACGATTACCTACGGATATTCAGTCAGTTGAAAGTCTTTTCGTGAGAAAATTTTTCCAGGTTTTGTATTCATAAACAATCGTGAAGGTGTACAAAACGGGGAAGCTCGGGGTCACTATGACCCCTATTTCCTAAATTTAAAACTTCCACCAAAAGTAATCGTCAATATGTAGGCAAGAAATGGGAAATTAATGTCCCAACTTTAGGTATTCAGTTGTTTTGCCAGAAAAACTTTTAAGTTAAAACTGCTAAATTCAGATTTGCCCGGAGACTGTATTTGAGATCTTATATCTAAGCAAGGGAAGTTGCGTCGCCCCCGTCTAAATGGAAATGGTCCCGCACGCCTAAATCTGCTTTGTACCTCTCACACTGATAAGAATAGTAAACTATCTACATGAGTTATGATGTAAAGGGATTGAATTATTTTATACTTTTTAAACATAATTACAGGTATCAGAAAAATGCCTATAGATGAAGAAGATGAAGACGAAGAAGGAGATGATGGCGGTAATGAGGACAACGACGAAGATGTCGACGAAGAAGACAATGGCAGTGATGATGGAGGAAAAGAGGTTACCTCAGAAAACAAGACACCAGCTCCCATTCCTTATAATAAGCCCGCAATTATAAATCCCACTGTACGTCCAGCAGTAAAAGCTGGAACTACCCCGATACCAATTATGACAACTTCTGGTCAAACAGTGAAGCACACAACTGTTGCATCGCCAGGCATTGCACCACCAAACTTGCCGATTAAAACAGATAACCTAGAAGAACTTGTCAACACGTTGCAAAAGAATCTGGGACAAAAAGTAGCTCCTCCATCTGGATAAACTTGCAAAAACCTTGTTCTAAAAGATCTATTCTCTATATATTTGAATATCTAACTACCCCACCTCTCATAAATTCTTCTAGCACCTTCAAGAACATTTTACGAAAGTATGCCTCAGCTCTTACACTTAACAATAATGAGTTAAAGATGTTTTTCTCTGAGTCGAAATGGTGATATAATCCATGCGAACTCGTTTTAAAAGTGGGTTCAAAAAATCTGTACTAACTCTGAGTCGAATTAGGCCGACAATTTTGCGACCCAATTTGACATCTGTAGAATTTTGATTCCATGGGTAAATTAAACGAAAAGTCATCTAAAGTTGTCAGTTTTGTATTTTGCGTAGTATGTACGTAGTAAAATCACGAAAGGTGTCGATGAAAATACTTAACAGCCAACAAATATGGAATGCAAAAGAGCGCTACACGACTGACATGTTATCCTATACAGGTACAGAATACCCTTTCAACGCTTCTCTCTTAAAGATGATGTCCCTGAGAGATGGGCTGATAACCCTTCAACAACTACTTTCCATAAAACATTGACGAGTGAAAATTACGTTATTTTAATATAAGAAGGTGGATATTGCAGTATTTACTAAAAGGATACTTTCAATGAATGAAAAGTAAGGATAAGATATATCTGTTACGTGTATTCCAATTCATTTGTATTACTACTGTGAACTTAGGCGTTACAGCCCTGCCAAGTGCTCAAGATGTACCACTGCTCCGCTATCTCTTCATAGGTAACTTGTTGGTCATATCATGAAATTCATTTTCTTCATGCTAAGATATAACTGAAGCGCAAGTGGTTGATAACATTAAACTCTCGATTTGTGAGCAGGCGAACTAATAGAGGAACAAATTTTATGCAAATAATCTGTTTCAGTAAAATTTGGTAGATGCAATAATGACAGGCCAATGTGTAAAGGCGTGTCGATAAGAACATCAAATAGAGACTGGTGTGTTTGTGGGAAAATCAATTAATTCGCTGTTTAATTACAATCAAAATCAATGCTATCATATGAAAAGTGTGTTGGTTCATAACATTACTTCACGGAAATTAATTCCAGCTTGGTTGGTGTTGAGTTTTCGTATCCACTAAACAATGGGCCAATTTTATGACCACACACTAACAAAATTCAAACACTGCAAACTTGCTCAATAATACTTTATATTGTATTATATTGCATCATCGCAAGGAACAACATCAATATAAAGTTTGAGCCAGGTAAAACAGGTACACTATCTCCCCTTCCTTCAACTAGATGCTATAATGTCCATATCATCGATTTGTAAAGTGATCAGCGTAAGATCCCATTATTTTCTACCTTGTAGTAGCTAATTAGAGTTTCGGTTATGTAATTTGTTGGCTTAATAGTATGATTATAATAGTAAAAATTCTCTAGAACTGTAACATGGTATTCTGTAATTAATCTGCCATGTAATTTCCCAAAGCCTTGTAACCTACCATTAGTATAATGACGGTAACCAAATATTCTAGTTTATGTAGTTTCAGAATAGCTTTTAATTCACAATTTCATCGTGTTCTGAATTATAGAAATAAATGTGATATTAAAACTGAAAATGTGAGGTTTTCTAGTCTTCAAATAAAATCATCTCTAGAGGTTGTGTTGAAGATACAAAGATTGATTGGTAATGATACTGCCCAGCAATAACGGGGGGGAGGGGGGTCATTTGAGTACATAATTTACTCACAAATCAGCTGTCTCAAAAAGGTCATGCATTTCCTTGAGCTGTGCAGGTTTTGACGTACATAGCAATATTACATTTTAATCGTTTATGGAAGAGTGGGTCCAAATTCCTGACTCTAAGTAATGTGAGACTTGCAACCATCCACTTTACTACCCAAACATTTTACAGTTGGTAAGGCTCTGTCATTTGATATATACAAATATTCGATATATACAAATGTGCTACCTGCCCACAACATAGATACTTGCAGCCATGATCTCTTTTATCATAGTTCATATACCCACCTCACACTCCCTCCAATATACTTCTATATTCGTTGTGAATTAGCTGCGTTGAGTTTATATATAGTGTTATCTTGGTTTTAATCCCACCACAGGGACTATATAGTCTACTCACCCTGAGTCAGAAAAGTGCGGGAAAGTATGCAAGGCAAAGTTTAAAAAAATCAGAAAAGTTCGCCATCCGTGCTTATCTATTATTTCAGACTTTCAAATATTCAAGCTCCCCTACTCTTCCCTTCAAGATATCGTTAAGTTTATAAGAGAATTACAAAGACCTATATGTCAAACTTCCCGGCTGCCAAGAGTAAAGGTCTAGAAAATAAATATTACAAGAAATGGACACTTCCTTCATGTAGTAAGTTTCTTATCTGAGTGTTTTCTATTTTCAACGAAAATTTCCCACGATTTTAGTCATGAAAGGGGCAGTACAAAATCAGAGGCCAGATTTTTGTTCTCTCTACCTTCGTTTCAGCATCTTCACCTTCCCCTACATATTTCAGCTCGACCTCAACAGTTACAAAATTATCGTTCCAGAAACATGTTCCTCAGTTTTTCAAAGAGTGATGTAAGAATTTTAGGACGAAGTGAGAAATGTCTTCTCTTTCAACAAAAGTTGCCGCATTAAATTGTAGCTATTTGTAGGAACTCATCATTGAGGACTATTAATTCAACATGGAATGTTTCTATACTAAATTACTACTGAAGTTGCAATGCAGAAGTTTGAAAGCAGAAGTGAGATAACCTTTTTGATAAGCTCAAGAAATTTATATAGCGATTTCAGTTTCTTACAATGTAGATGAATAGTACGATAATAGGGGTGGATACAATAAACGTCAGTTAAACGATCGCATCTGAGTTTACATGCGGGTTTCATGTTGTCAGGGTATTAAAAATTTAAATTTCCAAATTCCTTGAGCTCATCACAGATGAACTTGCGTTAAGCTTAGAGGATGTTTTCTTGTGATGCTTTCAGCAGTGCATATTGAAACGTACTATGTATTATTTTTACGTTTCATTTTTACATTTGGGAGAAAATTGCAGAAGACAGAAAATTAAACTGGATTCTGTCTAATTTCTGCCAATACAAAGATCTCAAATACAATAATTTTATCTTTAATACGGTGTGTTCGGCGATGAGCATCAAAAACCTTAGTCACCTCTTTAGGTGAGTAGAACAAATCAATGTTTTGAATCTCTTTCTTGGAGATTCTGCAAGGTTCCAAGAACAAACTTGTATCAGGAACGAGCAAGTGTCAAGTAGCATCAAATCTGGTCCATGAAAATTTTAGTAGATTAGCATCATACGTTGATGATAGATTTAACCATTGAGTCGCCGCTGCCATTTTCTGTCTTGACGGCATACTCTTTTTTTATTAAGCATTCTTGGTCACTCAGTTATTTTTATAACCTTGCTAGGCTCATATTAGAAGTAAGACACGACTGGAAATACTAGAACCTCTGCCTCACTGTCGTGTTGAAGTACAAAGTGAAGTAGGAGTAAATGAAAAGAAAGTCAAGAAGGCGCTCGAAATATTTTGAGGCCTATATGAATCATGCTCATATCTTCAAGACATCACACTATCCATGTACAGTAGATTATACAATCTGAGATCAGATTTACTCCTACCAGCAACGCATTACCTAAATCATTATAAAACAGCAATAATGGACTATCTTATTAAACTCTTGTTACCATAATACATGATATTTACGTTAGAGTCAATTATCGTAACTTGAAGTAACGAAGACAACGGTAGTCTACCAACAGAAGGATAGTTGTGATTAAACAAAGCAAAGAAAGGAAACTCGATCCTTTGGAAAATTATCTTCTATGTCTAAGAACTATTTCTGTCGCACTGTTTTACTACTATCTTACAGAATTGTAAAATTTTATACAGTGGCGTAAAGGGTGGATATGTTACGCAAGAGCTAGCTCTAAGAGATATAAGAGCCAAAGGTGCAAGAATGTCTATTGGTAGTTCGGCATATTATCGCTACTCAGAAAATACTAATGCCGATTAAATGATCGGCAAAAACAAAATAAATAGAACGAGGTCTAAAACTCTCCATAGATATAATTGCGAACCAAACCTTTCGACAGGACTGGAAACTAGCGTATTGAAAACAAGAAGACTAAAGGCAAGACGACTGAAATCTAGAGAATTGAAATCTAGGGGACTTAAATCAAGGGGACTGAAAACAAAGTGACTAAAAACTAGAGGATTGAAAACTAGAGAATTGAAAACCACGTGACTGAAATCTAGAGGGTTGAAACTAGAGGAGTCAAATCTGAAGAAACTAAAAGAGGACTCTCAGAAACTTTTACTGTCAGTCACTTACAATTTACCACTAGGTATTTGGAATTTGGTAGTAAACTGTCAGTAGTTGAACACATTAACAAAAATGATGTACCTTTGTCTCTACAAAAGTCACAGATTTAAGAAATTACGCAATCACCAAGAAGTCCTAGTTAAATAGAGCAGTAGTGACCCCTTCAATTCTGCCTGTTAATATTAGATTGAGTTCTGTTCATAATACCCTTAAAACATACTTTAGCTCTCTGTTAAAGGTAACTGATATGCTCCTACTAGTGCTTCGTAGCACTAGTGATGTTAGCGCCAGATATGGACACACTTTCTACAAGTTTGCAATGGGGTAACTAAACTTTGCAACCAGGGGAGACGTGAATTCGGAGATATCCTCCATTTTTAATTTATGTGACAAAATAAACAATTACATTTTTCTTCTAGTAAAATGTGCCTTCCCATGCAAACCTGCAAGGGAAGTAACAATTAGCAATTTTGCTTTCCCGTTGTCAGTTGTTTGCCTTTGATCATCGGCCTGATTTTACTTACACGTAGTATTTTAACACAACGAAAAAAGTACGTATTACCTAAAAACGTTAATACCTATAAACGTTATTTTTATTTGAAGAGTAGCAAATTACTTGCGTACATAGATTCTACTCCGACATCCTGTAACCCATCACAATCAACCAACACAATGTCTACGTGCCTCAATAAATCAAGAAATAATTAACTCCAGCAAAACCGTTTCGAATTATTGTCTTAACATTAGATGCAGTCCCAAATCTTGTTTGCTTCAGGATGTCATTCCATTCATCCACAATCCTTAATTTTACAACGTTGAATATATTTCTACTTTGCTTAAAAGTTAGTGGAAGAATGAGAAGATGTTGGCTATCTATCATTACAATATCAATGGATTTTATTTGAATGTACTTGAAATACCTTTAAGACAATGACTTTATTTGCAATTTTCTCTGATTGTGATCAACGCTAACGCACCTAAATATGCTGCCTGTATACATTTTCTATTACTGTCAAACTTCATGTTTAGGAAAATGTACAATATCAATGTAACTAAGCAACGATCCAGGGTAGTAAGAAATTGACCGGATTATTGATATCTTCTGGTTGCTCTTCTGAATGCAGCAAGTCTTGTTATATCTCGTCCAAGACGTAGTGTATAGTCCATCGGGTTTACACAGCTAAAGTGAAACAAAAATTGAGATGCCTTTGAGTTGTTAATTAATGTAATCGTATCCTGACGGCCTTTTAAAAAAGCCTACTTCATCAACACGTGGCAAATAATTGAGATCATTATCCATTATGTTTTTGCCTCTTATGCAAGCGAAGGAGAGCACTCAACTCAATAATACAAGCATCCGATCACTGATTGAACTGACACACAGCAATCCATATTTCCATCGCTCTAGATATTACAATACAGTTTCTTGGTTAAAGAGTCATCATAACTAGAAAAAATCATAGCACTTTGACAATACTTGCCCGAAGTAACAAACAGAATTTTAAAGATAATTGTAGATCAAATTAGACGTAAACACGTTTTCTTTTTCGTAAACCTTGCGTACTCAATATATTAATCCCAATAATATTGCACTTTTTAAATTTTGTACCTCAGTGGTAATGAATGTGTTGCAGGTGTTTTTGGTGTGTGGTGGGAAATGGTGTGTAGTGTAGTTGTTGCCATGGTATCAATGATAGTAGTGGGGGGAAAAAAGGTTATAGAGAAGTACTTCTATCAGGTCTTGTGGTACAGATCGCTGAGGCATGTTTTAGTAGAGTCGATGGCGTCAATGATGCAATTATAGCATCCAAAGGTTTTGTTTCCTATTTTCGTTACAAAATTGTCGATATTGTTGCAAGGAACAGTGACCTTATCGAAGTGTAAGTTTTAACAATCATGGTGTGTGTTCATCTATCTAACAGTATGTGAGAGCTGACTACTATACTCTAGTTTCACTATCAGCATTTTCAGTCGGCATGTCGAGAAGAATGATGCAGGTTATCAGAGACAATTTTGATTATGGATTGAGGGTTGTGGTTCAATGCATTGAGATATGGATTTATATTGTCTTTTAATAATGCACAATAATCTATCACTTTTATAACAGGCTACTCCGTGTCATATGTTACCTCTCACTTGTCTTCCTAGAACATCGGATAATGGACACAAGCTCCATTGTTGCATCTCTTTGGCGGCTCGCAATATCCGCAGTCTCCCATGGTGATAGGAGGTGTAACAACAGGATATGGAATAGGAATAGGTGGTGGAGGAGGTGGCGGTGGGGGAGGAGGTGGAGGTGGTGGTGGTGGTGGAGGAGGAGGAGGAGGAGGAGCTATGATTTATGAAAAGAAGTAGGGCAGAAATACATTATTTTCTCTGGAAGTCAAAACTGTTGGGACAAAAAAGCCGACAAGTTTTGAATGATCAAAAATCAATTTGTAAATAGGTTTACAATTCTGCCACCATTGCGTACATTACGTTATATTGTATTGTATGTTATCTCAGCTTACTAATGCAAGTGGGCACGGAGTAATAAGGATACCGGTAGAAATCTAGAGCGTTAAAGTTATAAGTTAAATATTTAAAGTCACATTGCCGTCTTTTGTGGCGCATAGAACTACCAAAATTGAGGAAGGTAATTTTAGAAGTAAGATCACGTTTTACTTTGGAGTCGATAGAAAAGTAGTGCATGCTTGTGGTATCTCTAAATCATCGTTCCTTCAAAACTTTTAACACCAATGTTCAACATATATAGTAGTAGCATGCCACTCTATCCTGTTTCTGTCTTGTAGCTATTTATGCTTTCTTTTAACCGTATTTTCTAAAACAAATTTATGTTGTATCCAGTTATATTTTAAGATCAACCAAATGTGAAACATGCATACACAACGCTACTCATGTTATAGAATGTATAGATAAAGTCGAACTCCTCGCGCCTGTGCAACTTTGGGTCCTCTGTATTTTTATGATGTAAGTAAACAACCATTAGTCAAACACAAAATTGGCATAACTGTGGCTTACAAAAGTCACCTTTTGGGCGACGTTGTCAGCAATTATTTCTTCTTGAACGATGTTGATGTGCTTATAATTTGTTAGCCTTCTTCCTGAATCTTTAACTTCTCTCAACTAGATTATATTACATATACCAGGTAAGGAAGCAACTGTTTCTATACTCATTTTACTCCACAAATTGATTCATAGCCGTTTTCTCTCTTTCATTGAAATTCACTTCTTTCATGGCTTCAATCTATTCCTTCACTCCTTGCGATTAGGACTAGAGTGGTAAGAAGGTTTTCTTCCTTATCAACTTAGAATATATTTGGTGGATGGCCATGCTTACGCTCCATTCAAAAATCTCTACTGTTTCACCAAATTTGTTTGTACGAGGAAGATGTAAGTTTCCATCATGATTATAAACGATCTTATCTTACTCCACCTTATTATAAAGTATTTTCTTGCCCTATGTATAAACACACTTTATGCTTCACATGCTCGAGCATGGACCTTCAATTAATACTCCTACCAGGAACTAAGTCTTCAAATAAGTGCCTAGCACTAGCCTAATGTATGTAACATAAAGAAACAAGTAGTTACATGAACTCTCGGTATAGGTGTATATCGGTATAGGTGTACATAGTTTTCTTGTATTTGACATTTTCAAGCAGTAAACACCTGGCCATGTTTTGTGAAAAACCACCTCTAAATTTTTTGTAGTTGTACCTGTCGTTGTTTTCTCTGCATCACTGTACTTTTCTTTAGTAACCGTTTGAATACATCTTGCTGTGTGGTACCATGGAGAGATGGTTTAAGCCTAATTAGTGAGAGTAGTTTTTGCAACCGTCTCATTATACATTGTTAAACCTATGTAATAGATCATACATTAAAAACCATTTTTCTACAATTACTGAAAAAATATTTTTTATTGTCATATAAATTAATAAGTTTAGTAATAACTTACGCGCACAGTAATAGCCATTTCCTGAATAGCCCGGAAGACACTGACAAATATTAGTGACGCACTCCGCATAAAGTCCACATTTACCATTACAATTGTCAGCTATAGGAGGGAAAGAAATGACACAATAACAGATTTCAAAAGGAGTAACAACATAAAATCAGACAATTACTAAGAAACTGATTTTTTTGAAAAACCTTTAAATGAGACTTACTAAATTACTGGAGGGATTCTCCCTGAAAGGAAATTGTCATTCTTCTGGGAGTGAATGCAAAAATATTGATTGACCAGTATGCGTCCCCTAACTATCTCTTATCCATAGAACAGTAAAGTTTAGATTGAGGAAGCTGGGGGTCTTTTTAAGCTGGATCAATGGGGGGGGGGGCGTTACAAAAAAGTTTGGAACCTCTGGGATGGGAGGTTTGAATTTATAATCAAAGATTTAAAATCCGTTATAAGTTCTTTCAACTGAAATGATCTCCACAGAGATTAATTGGCTCCTACGCTCCAAGATGGAAGCACTTTAAAGATATTCTACAATGTAAAACAGAACTGATTGTCTTACCTTTAACACATTCATAGCCACTTCCAACGTAGCCACGCCGGCATTTGCAACGTCCATTAATGCATTTGGCGTGGGGATCACATTTTGCACATTTATCAACTGGAAATAGAATACAACCAAGAGAAATATCAGTCCACTATTTTACCATATATTTAGACCCCAGGAAAAATTAGCTACATTTCTTAAAACTGCTAATATAAATATAGAAAATATGTTCCGATGAAGTTGTTCGTCTCTAAAGTTTGTATATTGTAATTGACCATATTGTAAACAAAAAGAAAATATCATATCTATGATTTCATTTTGTAACTGTGCAAGAGGATATGCTTTGTTCTTGTTGGGGATACTGACAACGATAAAAGGCAGCCACTTCTTCTCTCTGAAAAAATTGGAGAATGATTTCTTTTACTTGATAACAATCACACATATTCCTTTTTTACTAAGCCTTTTCCCCTGTGATAATAAAGTTAGTTTATTATCCCGACAGATGCCCCGACATTTTGCTTAATGGCTTAGTTTATGGCAATGAATAATCGTTGTACTCACTCTGAATGCAAAAATATTGTTACTTCTTTAAGTCTTGCTTACTTATAATCAGAAATTTAATACCATTCAGTAAGAATTTTTTGAATTAAAGTTAAGATTGTTGTCTTAAATAATTCCCACTGGTATGGCATTGTTATCGCTACCTGGATAACTCTAAGAACTCGCTTTCTAAGAATTTCTAAGAATACGTTCTCTGCGTTAGTTTATTCACTCATCCGTAGATATGTGTACACACCTTACTAGAAATATCTTACCCTCGCACAGGCTTCCTGTGTATTGCACATCGCAAAAGCAATCGAATGCATTTCCGTTTCCTCGACATGATCCTCCATTCAGACAAGGATTTGGGTGACATGGGGTAGGCCCTGCTGCTGCTTCTTTCTCTGATATTTGAAAAAGTAGATAAATGAGATTAGACTTATGCATTTTAAATTTTTCTGACTGAACTAAGTAGTTTATGCATTTAATACTTCGGAAATGTGTGAACTGCAGGTATTAAAAATTCAATGAGAGAGTCTCACAAACTTCTACACTATTATAAGGACAACAAGAGATGTCTCTTTATCAATTCTCTGGATTTAACATAGTCATTTACTTCAACTAGAATTTCAGTTTCTAGAAATACCGTGGAAACTTCACATAAAGCAGTATTTAACCAATAGGTATCATTTTTCATAACTTACAATTTCTATGTAGCAAACTATGGCCATTGGCTAGACATTTCCAAAAGGGTAATCTGAAATATTTTGCAATATCCTGGACTAAGTAAGCAAGTCATGAATCATAGATGATGTTTTCTCCACGACTCGTTATCCGAGGCCCAATTTATATGCAAACAAACTGAATCATAACTTAAGTAATAAAGATTGTGTATCTCCTCCTGAAGAGGTGATACTAGCAAAATGTGTATCTTAGATCAAACAACAATCAAAATAAATGTTGCATAATCAGGTAGGACAGACTAGCCGCAAACTTTACAAGGGAAGCAATCATGAAACAAGCTACTTAGCAGGTTTGTATTGCCCAAGGTTTAGAACCGATGTCAGTCATTTTCCTCCTGATCTACAAGAGCCACCACACACATTATATATACTTTTTTTTTATTATAAACAAGTTGCCATTTTCACCTTTTACGGGGAAACACAAAGGTTACCACATCTTGCGATAGATATCACCACCAGACCCTCAACTACATTGGCCAGCACAGATACAGCTTTATTTCGGTGATAGGCTCTGACTTGTTCCCATCCCTTAGGTATATTTATGAGCTTCTGGTATGGCTGTTTTTATGTAGTAGGCTATCTTTCACCCTTTGAGCTGTGACATTAAGTGAATCATTACTGAAACAGCAATTAGACTTAGAAAGTGGAGTTTAGTTTTCTGAGATGCCGCTACGATAATCCAGCTGCGTCACCGACAACGTCGTATTTAAATAAATTTTTATCATGACGGTGAAAGCTTTTAATATGTAACTTTTAGATCATGTCTCGGATGAAATTAATTTTATCCTGTATTTGGTTATCGCAGCGTTCAAAAGTTCAACAAAAGTACAACTATTTTTTCGCAACAAAAAGAGGTTATGAATAAGGAGACTTCGATACGGATAAAAAAGCCTTTCTTAACATTAGAGAGACCCTAGACGGATATGTTCATAATTAGTCCTTTTATATATGTTATTGAAAGGGCATGGGAAATTTCAGAAAAATTTAGTAGTGTAAAATTTTAATAGCTCGATAAAATATTTTATTATGTAAGAAAGTAAACATGTTTTACTTGTTAGAAGTATCATACTTATTTCTTTGGACAATAATGTGCTTATTATTATTTACGATAGTTTAAATATACAGCTATACTAAACTAGCGGATAAATATTTATCTAAATTATTAGATATATTATTAGAGGTAATTATTAAGATATCTATTTTAATGAAAGCTCTACATTGCAAATTTTGTATGACGATGAATGAGTTACGTAAACACAGTAATGTCAAAACAAAACCCTGCTGATATGTACCTTCGCAATTAGGTCCTTTGTATCCCTCTGGACAGCGGCACTGATACCCTCCGGATGCCAAAGCAACACAGGTGCCCAGGTTTTTACAAGGTTGTGTCGCACATGGATCTGCCGAGCCTCCCTTTATTGTATCTATAAAAATACGAGCACTATAGAATACGAGGATGTTTAGGCAACTGATAATAATAATTTTATTTGGTTGAAATAAACAGAGGGAGAAAGTATAAAAAGGGTGAGGTAATCTTTCCTCCGCTACAATTGTTTACTACGTGTTCACAAGTACAAAACTTGAGATAATCAGCCTAAAATCGAAGCCAACCATTAACAATTGGTTCAAATGTATTACAAGATAGGCACCAATCCTACCAACTTCTTTACCATGGAAGTGGTACCTAATTTCATAGTAAAGTGTTGTAGGTTATTATTTTGTTGCTATACGTCCTCTGATGTAACTATTGTACTAATGAGTAAAAGCGAAGTGTCCTTCAATGCTGAACGGTACTCATGGGTTGAGCTCAACCTATAATGAAAAAATGGCAACAATTCAAAGAAAATTTAACCTAATTAACTTACGTATACAAAACGATAGCACCACGTACGTATACTATAAAAAACCTACAATTTCAACGTCTGTAACTTCATAAAAATCGTAACATACCTTGGCAATATCGACCTTCATATCCTGGAAGACATTTGCATGAGTACGTTTCACCATTCGCAATACACTGCGCACCATTTTGACATTCGTGATTCAAACATGGATCAGCGTTCTCTATCATCATAAAGGCAAATGTATTACAAAATTTTAAACAAATTACATAGACACTGACCTCATATTTAGGAAAAAAAATAATGTTTACATTTGTGGCATTTGATTCCAATAGTTAAAAATTGAAAGTAGGAAGCACGTGGGTATACTAGAAGAACAAACCGTCACCTAGTACCGCATAATCAGTCTCAAAACTATGAAAACAATAATTGGATTTACATCTTACAGAACCTTAATTCTTAATAATTTTCCAACACTCGAAAAATGTCTCCGCTGTACATGAAAATAATTTAGTCTCGGAGCACTCTGGAGTACAGTGTGATAATAATTCGAAGCTTTACGTACGTCTAACATGTGTCTTGTTGCTAACACGCACAAGATGGATCTTGCAAGAAGGTCTTGATACTCAATTACTTGAAGGGATATTGCTCTGCTGAAATAACCAGATATTTGTTCATCAGGCTCATTGATTTTAAAGATAATTGATAAGACTAATAGACACACCTTTGTCTTTTTTAAAAATTTGATCCCAAAGTTTCATGAGACGATGATGTCCTACACTTTTACAGCTGTTACCATTTGCTAATAGTTACATAAGAAAGAATATAGTACCTACTACTGTTGGTAAGGCTTTCTTATAGATCATTACACTAGACGTCATAATGCAGTGCCTGTCCGAGGGCTCTTCCTCTTAAGATACTTGACTTTAATATAACATTTATAATGGTGATGATAATAATTATATAGATGATTATGATATACGGTAGAGTTCCAAATAGCATGGGTTCTGTATCTCCCTACATGAATATACGCAAATATTTATAAAGTCTGACCTAAAAAGCAGTTGAAAAATATGTTTCGGATTATAAGCAATTAATCCTAAAAGTTTGTTTCCCACATTTTGCTAGCGATATGTGCCCTGTTAAGCTTCAGGGCTGTTTTAACATCGTAGACACTCATAAACCTTCTTTGTATTTTGTACTAAATACAGAGGCATCCACAACACTTACGTCTCTTCTCACATTTACTTCCTCTAAGCTCGTATCCAGATCGGCAAACACATTTTCCATTCAGACATTCCGCGTTGTTGATTTCACAGTCCTTGCAATTATCAACTAAAAGAGAATTTTGTAAGCACACAGACTTTTAAAATTGGTGGATACTTACATACAACGATGCAAATAGAATTGGCCACTGTCATTCACATATGCGGTAAAAACATCACAAATTTATCGTCCAAGGATCACTTTTTCCATCTCCTGAAAATGGTGACCACACTATTTTAAACTGTTCTATTCATTGAGCTTCTTGTCACCTTGAGTTTCTTTTCTTTTCGTTATTCCAGTGACATTCGTCCATTTATACATTACCAGGCCAAATTTCTACTGCCTTTGTAGATACTTTTTATTGGCTGTTTTTCTGTTCCTGTCATTACTAGCACTGTTTTTGATTGAAGATTCTTTTCGTACTTTTGTTCTTCTTTAAACTCTGCTAGATACCGGTCCAAAGCCTGGTGTTTCATTTTGAGGAAGAGAAGGTTTGGACGTGGGCCCAGCAACCCTATCCCATAACGCTTTTGTCGCTTTGACAGAAACGACGTCTGCAGTCTATGGATTCTTCTCTTAAGGAAAAACAT